>AWOL01S0020764.1:0-69797 GCA_000715115.1 Nicotiana otophora
GAGGGATGGTGAGGTGGCTTATAGACTTGCTTTACCTCCTAGTCTTTTTGAAGTTCATCCGGTATTTCATGTTTCTATGCTTGGAAGTATCATGAAGATAAGTTTCATATTTTGGACTTCAGCACAGTGTAGCTGGATGGAAATCTGGTTTATGAGGAGGAGCCAGTGGCCATTTTAGATCGACAGGTTCAAAAGATATCGCATTAGGAAAGGTGCAGTGGAAAGGTCAACCAGTCAAGGAGGCAACTTAGGAGGTCGGGCATGATATGCAGAGCAGATATCCTCATCTTATTGGCACTTCAGGTATGACTCTAAACTCGTTCGAGGACGAATGTTTAAGAGGGGGAGAATGTAACGACCCGACCGGTTGTTTTGTATATTTGATCATTATTTCCCTATTGGATACTCCCTGTATGTGTATTTGTTGTTATGTTACTTGCATGGATGGTTGGTTTGGTCTCATAATATTTTGGAGTGAATTGGAACATTTAGTTCCATAGTTGGAATCTTAAGTTATAAGAGTTAACCAAGGTTTGACTTTTGTGTTAACGGCCTCGGATTTGTGTTTTGATGGTTCCAATAGGTTCGTATAGTGATTTTGGACTTAGGCATATTCCTGAAAATTGATTTGGAGGTTCTTGGATGATTTGGGTCTTTTTGCCGAAAGTTAAAAATTTGAAGGTTTAGAAATTTCAAAAGTTTGACCAGGAGCTGACGTTGTGGATATCGGGTTCGGATCATTGTTCTGGGACTTGGAATTTGTCCGATTTGTCTTGTGTAACTTGTGTGCAAAGTTGGTCTCATTCCGAGTTAGTTTTATTGGAATCAGACGCTTGGTTGTGAATATTGAAGTTCTTAAGTTTCAAAGCTTGCATGATGCATTTTGGTGCTCGATTCGTGGTTTTGTATGTTATTTTGATATTCCGATCTTGCTAGCTCGCTCGTATGAGGTTTATGTACTTGTGTCGACTTTTGGTATGGTGCTTGAGGGGCTTGGGTGAGTTTTTGATTGTTTTCAGATGAGTTTGGTAAACACTTTAGTTTCCTGGTGCTACAGACCTCGCATTTGAGAAGGTCTGCTCGCATTTGTGAAGTTCATGTTTGCGGACAGTTGATCGCATTTGTGATGTGTGGCTCAAAGGACCAGCTTCCCATTTGAGAAGCTGGTACCGCAATTATGATGCCTACATTTGCGAAGGGTGCTTCGCATTTGCAACTGTTGGTCGCAATTGCGATGTCTGCTGCACATGGGCCAAGTTCGCTTTTGCAAGACCTATTTTGCAATTTCAAGGGTCGCATTTGCGAACCCCTAGTTGAAAATGTGACATTTGTAGCTATTATAATTTATGTCATTTCGGGACTTAGACCTACTTTATCATAGTTTGAGCCCTAGACTTGGAGAGGGGCGATTTTTGAAGAGGATTTTCACACAAAGTTATTAGGTAAGTGATTTTTACATGGTTTCTATATTGTATCTTGATTTCTCATGGAATTTATACCTAAATCAGGGAATTTGGAAGGGAAATTTTGGGGTTTACTATATTTTGAAAAATAAAAATTGGGGATTAGAGAGTCGATTTGGACTCGGTTTTAGAAACTAATCACATATTTGGACTCGTGGGGTTTTTGATAGTCAAGATCTACTCCTTGACTCGAGTTTTGACCATGTGGGCTTGGGGTTGACTTTCTTTGACCTTTTTAGAATTGGGTAAAGATTGGGACTTTATTGTATGGAATTGATTCCTTTAGTATTATTTGATGTTATTGAATCGTCTTTGGATAGATTTGAGCCAGGCAGAGGTAATTTTTAAATGAACGGCATTTTTGGTGTATTGATTTGGCTTGTTGAGGTAAATATCTTACCCAACCTTGTGTAGGGAATACCCTTTAGGAGTTGGCCCTATATGCCTATTTGTGTTATATGAAAGTGATGTGTACGCGAGGTGACGAGTGTGCACGGGTGCTATGTGTGGTTTATGACCGGATGAGACCTTAGGTTATTAATATGTCTTAATTTGATGATATGTCTTATATGAAACATGCTTAATCACTTTGTGACCACATGAATTTGATTGTTACAAATTTATTTAGTCATAGTCATCTTTATATATTGTACCCCCATTCACATTTTATTATCATCATGTCCTTGTGCCCTTTGTTGATGAATTATGTGTATGTCTTTCTTGATGATTTTACTTATTGCATTGTTGTGATTCTAGCACATGTGGATATGTTGAGCAGATTGTTGGGTGTTGGAATGAAGTTTTTGCCATGAGATTATGATTGATATTGTTATTATTATCGGGGTATAGAGCGATAAGGGTGGATATTGACATTCCGGAGCGATAAGAGTAATTAATGTCATTCCCGAGCAATAAGGGTAGATATTGCTTTTGTGTCGAGGTGCAGAACAATAAGGGTGGATATTGCAATTGTGTTGGTTACAGAGCAATAAGGGTAGATATTGATATTCCGGAGTAATAAGGGTGGATATTGATATTGTGTCGGGGTACGAGTGACAAGGGTGAATATTGTTATTGTGACAAAAATATGGGTAAGAGGTGTAATATGTTTGTGTTTCTATATGATTATTTGTTGTCAAGTTAGTCCTTTCTTTTCTTGAGTTGTTATCACATGTTCTAAAGAGATTGTCGATCTTGTTTTCTGTTACATATTTTATTGTCAGTTATTAATATATTGCACAGGTTATTTGACTAGTAAGTATCATATGACTTGAAACTCGTCACTACTTCACTGAGGTTAGTCTTGCTACTTAGTGGGTACCGATTATGGTGTACTCATACTATACTTTTGTACATTATTTTGCAGATCCAGGTGTTGGAGGCAGCGGACCTAAGGAGAGAGAGCATACATTGATCGCGATGATTCAAGGTAAAGCTGCATGATTGTCGCAGTCACTTGGAGTCTCATATTTTATGTTGATGTTGTTAATTTTACATTCGAACAGTTTTGTATTCTGAGATATCCTTATGTATTCAATTAGAGCTCATGATATTGTACTACCTAGTTGTGGTTATATTAACGTTATGTCTGTTGTTATGTTAAATCTAATCTTATTATATCATGTCTTGGGTGTTTTAATGTTGTTAAGTGATTGGCTTACCTAGTTTAAGAAATAAGGTGCCATCACGACTCCTATGGTGGGATTCGGGTCGTGACAAAAAGATATAATCATTATTTGCTACTTTGAATTAGCTAGCAACTTTATTGAAGAAATATAAAAAACAATCTCAAGCTAAGATCAATAGTCTGAATTTCCAAATGGAAGGGGTATAATTTATTCAAATTAGCCAGTCACCACCTTTATTTGTGCGGCTTGCATCTCTTAGTTTCTAGAGAAAGTTTTCCTTATAAAGCAACATTGCCTAAATTACAGCCACTCATGTCATTAAACTTTGAGATAAGATAATTCTAGGCACTCTTAATCAGAGGCACGACCAAAATATTTAGAGCTATGTTGCTTGTTTTATTTTTAGGCATACTAGATTTCCCTCTTGGTTAAAACGAAAAACTAAGATCCAATCGGGGCCATGTTGTAAAGTTCCAATCATTCTGTACGTCACATACCTCAGTATCAAGTTGTTTATTTGGTGTTCCAAAAGCCTCAAAAAATACAAAAATATATGGAGAATATCCCCTTTAAACAACTTGCGTGGAGTTCTTTCTGTTCTGATATACTACCCGACAACATGGAGGAAGTGAAGGGTGCTAATTCTTAAATATCATAGGTAATATTCTATTAAGGGTTACACTGAGGATCTTTGTTGATATACAACACAAGCGTTGATACAAGAGAATCCCTTTAATCAGAATTTCTCCAAAATTAGAGTACTATTTTTAGGTACAGGTTCCTCCTTTACTCTGATCAGTAATCATGGAGCAGTAATTTTTATATCAAGCACTTTATGATACCATAGAGTCAAATACTTTCGGGTTCTGGAAAACCAAAAAAACCAACAAAAAGATTGAGTCACTTAGATTTAAGCCATCTTTTCTAAGGAAATCTCTTGACTAGACGTACATGTAAATCATCAGGTGAGCAGTCTCATATTCTTAAACTAATACACTAAAAGAACTAGCAAGCACATAGGCTCCATCGGACCTTGACCTTACTCACTGAATAAGAGTATATATTTAACTTACTGAGGAAAATATTTGAAACCTGCTGTCACGACCTAGAATCCCACCGGAGTCGTGATGGAGCCTAATATTGTTTGCTAGGCAAGCTAATAACCAATATGCATAAATAATCTTCAATAACCGTATGAAACAGTCTCAAATGAGGAATAATATAAATAACTAATGTCAAAAAAGAGAAACAACTAAAACTCATCCCAAAATCCGGTGTCATCAAGTACATGAGCCCGATAGAGTATTAAGTACAAAATTTGAACAAAATACAATATTGTCTGGAAGACTAAACAGTAATAACATGAAATAAGAAAAGGGAATTCAAGGCATGCAAATGGAACAATAGTGCTACCTCGAAATCTCCATGTCATTATGAATAACAACTCTATAGCAAATCGCCGCTATCAGCAACATCTGGATCTGCACATAAAGTATAGACTATAGTATGAGTACAACCGACCCAATGTACTCACTATGTAACAAGCCTAACCTCGGTCTAAAAGCAGTGACGAGATTTGGCAAGGCCCATTACTCTCTTTCAACAGTCAACAACAATAATAACGACATAATAATGGTAAAAGGAAAGGTGGCTCAATTATATCAGTTTTGTCTTTATCACAATTAAGTAAAATAAGCATCCTTTCCAAATATATCAGTCAAGGCATAAACTTTAAAGACATCAAATATAAAATAGTATAAGAAATACAACTCTATGCCTGCATGATAAGTATTTCAGCCAAATCATCATCATCAAAGTTTACATTTTCAAGTAAACATAATCTCAACATATACGTAGTACCTAGCACAAATAGCCCTTGATCATCAGACATACACACTCAGCACCATACGGGTGCATGGCATAAGCCCCTCACTAAGCACGCCTAAAGTAACATGGGTTATCACCTGACTACGGAGGTGTGGATCCTAGCCCAAGCACTGATGGGATCAAAAGTCAACGATCATCATCACTTAGCCCAATATGGGACCTAGTACATGTGTCACCTCACTATCGATATCACTCATCCCAAAATAGGGCCTGGCATATGCGTCACCTCACTATCAATATCAACACGGTTGTATGGCCCAAGTTTAGTCATTAATTAGCTCAAAATCTCAATATGTCAACATCTCACGGTATCAAAATCAATATAACACGCGTATTTAGCCAACGGGCCGCAAATTCACACAAACCTGTATCACACAAGTAAGTACATTAACAACATGTGAGATAACATAAAATAAGTGTACAAAGATGGTGATATAACATGCGGATATAATATCGTGACTAAACAATATGACTACAATCAAGTCAAATAGCTCAACATAGCAAAATAGCTCTATCATTTCTCAAACGAATAAGCTCATAGCCTAGACATGATTTTTAGTATGAACAATAGCTCAAGTACAAGTAGAGACAATATGGCAACAAGGAGGCATGATATCAAAACAAGGCACATAATAGCCTAAAGTCTACCTGGATCATGAATAACCATGGTGTATGCATATACGCTTGTCACCTTGCATGTATGTAACCCCCAACATATCAAATACCATAACCAATAGAGAAATTACCCTCAAACCAAGCATAGGCAAGATAGTTACCTCAAACGCACAAGAATAAATATTCTAAAAATCCCTTGCCTCTCAAATCGGCCTCCGAACGCGTCAAATCTAGACAAAAATAACTAAATAACGAGGGCCATAGGAATCAATTCCAAACAATAAAGGTTCAATCTTTATTCAATCTCCAAAAAGTCAACCCTGGCCCACATGGTCAAAACATGAGCCAAGGAGTAGATTCCGACTACCCATAACCCCCACGAGTCCAAATATGAGATTAGATTTCAAAATCGAGTCCATATTGACACCCAAATTCCCAATTTCCACTCTCTTAATTTTATGGAAAACCCCACAAATTTTTCTCAAAATTCCATATTTTAGGTGTTAATAATACATGTATATTCTTGAAATAATACAAAAAAAAGAGTAGAAATCACTTACCCCAAAGTCTTGTATGAAAGTCTCCTTCAAAAATCACCCTTCTCCAAGTGTAGGATTCTAAATATGAGACAATGGGCTAGATTCCCGTAATTAAAACTTAAATATGTCTGTCCAGCATTACCCTTCGCGAATGTGGCCCACGCCTCACATTTTCAAAGCACAACGTGATGCTGCCTCAAAAAGAGTGTATACGAGCATGGTGAAACCATCGCGAATGCGATGCAAAGACGGCCACAAGTCTACAACGAACACGTTACCCTTCACGTGATAGCAAAAACTTGTCACGCCCCGACCTTAGGGAGCACGACTATCACGAACTAATTTCATAATAGGCCGTGATGGCGCCTAACGCCGCCGCTAGGCAAGCCAACTGTGAATAGTCACGTGATTTTCTCTTTTTAACAAATTCTTTTCCAAGTAATTAAACTTTCTTTAAATTAAAAGGGATTTGAGAAATAACATATCTAAAATAAATAACACGAAAGAAACTATGTGCAATCATAATCACAGAATAAAACCAAAACCGCAAGTCTACTACTTTGTGCCAAGACCTGGGGTCACAAGTGTATGAGCATCTAGTAGAAGGTACAAAAGAATACTAGTCTACTGTCCGAAGTGAAATAGACAGAAAAATATAATCTGAAGAAAGACTCTGGCTGCTGCAGAATGGCTTAGAAGACAGCTCACCATGAAGCCTCAAAGTGGTAATCAAGTGTGCGCGTCGGACTGATATCCAGATGCACCTGCCTCAGATCCTGCACATTTAAGTGCAGAAGAGTAGCGTGAGTACATAAACATCATGTACCCAGTAAGTATCCGGTCTAACCTCGAAATATTAATGACGAGGGGTCGACTTTGACACTTACTATGGGCTAACAATAATATGTCAAAATTTTAATTAAGCATGGATTACATGAAGAGTACTGAAAAACCCAATAACAGGAAAAAGTAAATAATCCCTTCACCAATATTAAGTCCCAAATTTATTTTTCATCATTTAACAATTTATATCTCAAGCCAAAGAAGCAATATCAATTATAATTGGTTCCAAAGATTTATCATGCGCAAATTATGCCGAGGTCGTACGGCCCGATCCAACATAATATTTAAGCTGTGAACTGCCGAGGGTCGAATGGCACGAACCATAGATGCATCTATCTGCTACCGAGGCATTCGACCCGCTCCACAAAAGAGAAAATACATTTACAATAACCAATTCAAGATTTATTAAGGGGCAATTATTCAAGAGAATATCAAATTCTCATTAACGGTCAAGAAAATAAAGTTTAACCTTTGACAATTCCTTTATCAAGTTTCAATATGATTTAAGCAATTAAATTAACAAGTAGGGTACAACATTGTAAGTATAGCATGGTATGGGTCCTAGACTACCCGGACAATCGCATAATTAGTAGCTACGTACGGACTCTCGTCATCTTATGCGTACGTAGCCCCCACAAATAGAAGCACATTTTAATTCAATTCGCCTATGTGGTTAATTCCCTCTTACAAGATTAGAAAAGACACTTACTTTGTCTCAAGCCACCTTCTGATCCAAGATTTGTGCTCAAACCCTCAATTTAGTGCCAAAATGACTCAAAACTAGTTAAATATTATATAAAATAGTCAATATAGGCTCAAAAGTTCATATTCTAACTATTAAAGCGATTACCCAACCCCAATTGAAGAATTCCCAAAATTCACCCCCGGACCCACGTGCCCGGAATCCGAAAATGTTTGAAGAAAATTATTACCCATAACCTCATGAACTCAAATATATGATTTTCATCTAATTCCATAATCAAATTCGTGGTCAAATCCCATTTTTATCCAAAACCTAGGTTTTCATCTAAATCCTTGATTTTACCAAATTTTTACATGTTAATCTACCCATAATCTATATATTTAACTCATGTTGTGTAGAAATTACTTATTCAAAGTGCTAGGAGAACTTCCAAGAGCTCCAAAATCGCCCAAGAGATGAAAGAAAATGAACTAAATGGCCTAAGTCCCGCATTTAATAAGTTGTGCACAGCTCTCAGATGTCGCATTTGCGACACCTGGTTCGCAAATGCGAACTGGGCTTCTACTTCCAAGGTCGCAAATGCGACCAAGGAGTCACAAATGTGGACATTGTTGAGATCGCAAATGCGAACAAAGTATCGCAAATGGGAACACTGCCCAGCTCAGGCTTCTTCGCAATTGTGAAGCCTTCCTCGCAAATGCGAACAAAGTATCGCAAATGGGAACACTGCCCAGCTCAGGCTTCTTCGCAATTGTGAAGCCTTCCTCGCAAATGCGAACAAAGTATCGCAAATGGGAACACTGCCCAGCTCAGGCTTCTTCGCAATTGTGAAGCCTTCCTCGCAAATGCGAACAAAGTATCGCAAATGGGAACACTGCCCAGCTCAGGCTTCTTCGCAATTGTGAAGCCTTCCTCGCAAATGCGAACAAAGTATCGCAAATGGGAACACTGCCCAGCTCAGGCTTCTTCGCAATTGTGAAGCCTTCCTCGCAAATGCGAACAAAGTATCGCAAATGGGAACACTGCCCAGCTCAGGCTTCTTCGCAATTGTGAAGCCTTCCTCGCAAATGCGAACAAATTCTCGCATTTGCGAGACCTGCAACAGCTCCCAAGAAACACCAGAAAACCTGAAGTTTTTCTCATCCTCCCGAGCATACGAAACTCACCCAAGCCCTCGAGGCTCCACATAAAACACACACACAAGTCTAACAACATCATACAAACACGTTCGAGCGATCGAAACACTGCAATAACATCAAAACCCACGAATTGGACGCCAAAACGCATGGATTAACTCATGAACTCAAAAACTTCTAAAAATACTCCCGCGCGTCCGATTCCTGTCAAATCAACTCGGAATGATGCCAAATTTTGCGTGCAAGTCTTAAATGGAATTACAGACCTACTCCAACTTCCGGAACCGGAATCTGAACTCGATATCAAAAAGTTCATCCTCGGTCAAACTTTCCAAAAACTTCAAATTTCCATTGTTTGCCAAATGGCCCTGAAATGACCTACGAACCTCCAAATCCACTTCCAGGCCAGACCCTAAGTCCAGAATCACCATATGGAGCTATTCCCAGGCTCGGAATCCCAAATGGATGTCTATAATGTAAAGATCCACTTCAACCCAAACTTGTGAAATTCACCCAAAATGCCAACTTTCACTATTAGGCACTGAAACGCTCCAGGGGCATCCAAAACCCGACCCGAGCATACGCCCAAGTCCAAAATCAACATACGAACCTATTGGAACGTTAAATCCTGATTCTAAGGTCGTTTACTCAAAACGTTGACCGAAGTCAAACTTAGCCTTTTAAGCCAACCTTACAGAACCAAGTGTTCGATTTCAATCTGAACCCTTCCAAATCCCGAGCTAACCATCCCCGCAAGTCATAAAATAGTAAAAGCATGTACGGCAAGTCTTATTTAGGGGAAGAGGGTTCTAGAAAGCAAAATGACCGGTTTGGTCGTTACATTCTCCACCTCTTAAACAAACATTCGTCCTCGAACGGGTTTAGAATCATACCTGGAGTACTGAATAAGTGTGGATATCGGCTCCGCATGTCCTCCTCGGACTCCCAAGTTGCCTCCTCGATTGGTTGGCCCCTCCACTGAACCTTTACCGCAGAAATCCCCTTGGACCTCAACTGGAAAATCTGTCTATCAACAATGGCAACTGGTTCCTCTTCATAACCCAAGCTCTTATCTAGATGAACTGTGCTGAAGTCTAACACATGTGACAAGTCGGTATGATACCTTCGGAGCATAGACACGTGGAAAACTGGATGAACTCCTGATAGACTGGGAGGCAAGGAAATCTCATAAGCAACCTCCCCAACTCGTCTCAATACCTCAAATGGGCCTATAAACCTTGGTCACAACGTTCCCTTCTTCCCGAATCTCATGATTCCCTTCATCGGTGAAACCTTCAAGAGAACTTTCTTACCCACCATAAATGAAAAATCACGCGCTTTCTGATCCGCGTAACTCTTTTGTCTGGAGTGTGTTGTACGAAGTCGCTCCTGAGTCAACTTTACTTTTTCTAAGGCATACTTCACCAATTCAGTACCATATAACTTAGCCTCACCGGACTCAAACCATCCGATAGGCGAACGACATCGCCGACCATACAAAGCCTCAAATGGAGCCATCTCGATGCTGGATTGGTAACTATTGTTATAAACAAATTCGGCCAAAGGCAAGAAACAATCCCACTGACCTCCGAAGTCAATCACACATGCCCTGAGCATATCCTCCAAAATCTGAATTGTCCGCTCATACTGCCCATCAGTATGCGGATGAAAGGCTGTGCTGAGCTCTACACGGGTCCCCAATTCACTCTGTACTGCTCTCCAGAAATGTGAAGTAAATTGAGGGCCTCTATCTGATATGATGGAAATTGGCACACCGTGCAACCGAACTATCTCTTGAATAAAAACCCGGGCCAACCTCTCTAAAGTATACGTAGCCATAATCTGAATGAAGTTTGCCGACTTGGTCAATCTATCAAAAATGACCCACACTACATCGAACTTCCGCAAGGTCCACGGCAACCAAACTACGAAATCTATAGTAATGCGCTCCCACTTCCACTCAGGTATAGTCATCTGTTGGAGTAGCCCACCTGGCCTCTGGTGCTCATACTTACCCTGCTGGCAATTTGGGCACCTAGCTACATACTCAACAATGTCTTTCTTCATCCGCCGCCACCAATAATGCTGCCTCAGGTCGCAATACATCTTCGTAGCACCTGGGTGAATCGAGTATCGAGAACTGTGTGCCTCCTCTAAAATCTTCTCCCTCAAGCCATCGATATTAGGAACACATAGACGACCCTAGAGTCGCAGAACACCATCCTCGCCGATAGTAAACTCTTTGGCACCACCCTGTAGTACCTTCTCTTTGAGGACTAACAAGTGCGGATCATCAAGATGTCGAGCCTTGATCTGCTCCAATAGTGAAGACTAGGCAACTACGCATGCAAGAACTCGGCTGGGCTCTAAAATATCCAACCTCACAAGTTTGTTAGCCAAGGACTGAATGTCCAAAGCTAGTGGCCGCTCCTATGGTGAAATGAAGGCCAAGCTACCCATACTCTCTGCCTTTCTGCTCAAGGCATCCGCGACTACATTCGCCTTACCCGGATGATAAAGAATGGTGATGTCATAGTCTTTCAGTAACTCAAACCATATGCGCTGCCTCAAATTGAGATCCCTTTGTCTGAACAAATGCTGCAAGCTGCGATGATCAGTGTAAACCTCACAAGACACCCCATAAAGATAATGCCTCCAGATCCTAAGAGCATGAACAATCGCGGCCAACTCCAAATAATGCACATGATAATTCTTCTCATGGGGCTTCAGCTGACATGAAGCATATGCAATAACTCTCCCCTCTTGCATCAATACACAACCCAAACTAACACGTGAAGCATTGTAAAACACAGTATACATCCCCGAGTCGGAAGGTAATACTAGAACCGGTGTTGTAGTCAAAGCTGTCTTGAGCTTCTGGAAGCTTGCCTCACAATCATTGAACCAATGGAACGGAGCCCCCTTCTGGGTCAATCTAGTCAAAGGTGCTGCAATAGATGAGAAACCCTCCACAAATTAGCGATAATAACCTGTTAACCCTAAGAAGCTCCTGATCTCAGTCGCCGTAATAGGACGAGGCCAACTCTAAACTACCTCAATATTCTTGGGATCCACCTTAATAACCTCTCCTGATACAACATGCCCCAAGAATGCTACAGAATCTAGCCAAAAATCACACTTGGAGAACTTAGTATATAGCTTCTGTTCCCGCAAGGTCTGAAGCACAACTCTCAAATGTTGTCCGTGCTCCTCCAGGCTACGCGAGTATATCAAAATGTCATCAATGGAGACAATGACAAACGAATCAATATATGGCCTGAACACCCTGTTCAGCAAATCCATAAATGCCGCTGGGGGGTTAGTCAAGCCGAAGGACATCACTAGAAACACATAATGGCCATATCTAGTATGAAAAGCAGTCTTCGAAAAATCCGAGTCCCGAATCTTCAACTAATGGTACCCTAATCTCAAGTCGATCTTATAGAACACCCTAGCACCCTGCAACTGGTCAAACAAATCATCAATACACGGCAACGGGTACTTGTTCTTGATGGTGACCTTCTTCAATTGGCGATAATCAATGCACATCCGCATAGTCCCATCTTTCTTCTTCACAAATAAAATCGGTGCACCCCAAGAAGATACACTGGGTCTGAAGAACCCCTTTGCTAGAAACTCATCAAGTTGTTCCTTCAACTCTTTCGAAGCTATACGGTACGTTAGGATAGATATAGGTTGGGTACCTGAAGCCAAGTCAATACAGAAATCGATATCATAATCTGGTGGCATGCCTGGAAGATTAGAAGGAAACACATCTAAGAACTCCCAGACTACTGGCACCGAATCAATCGCCGGAGTCTCTACGGTAGTATCTCAAACATAAGATAGATAAGCTAAAACATTTATTATACAAAGGAGTTGAAACTTATTTCATAATCTTTCACACATCCTTTCATTTCATTGGCACTTTGACCGCAAGTGTAGTTTTCATTCTTGGCACGATGGCCACATTGTTTTATCTCATACTCACTTCTTTCATTTTCAAGCATCATCATAGGTTATTAACAATAAAAGCATTTGGGATCAAGACTTCAAATATGTATATGAGCAATAGGAGTCTTAAGCACATTGAGTTTTCTTTAGAAAATTAAGCATAATAAACTTGCATTGAAAACATGAGTTGAAGTCATAATATTTTGATACATAAACCATACTTGAATACATTTCCGAATGAGAGTATAATGTGATAGGAGAAATTGAAACACATTTTGAGCGTATAATTTCCGACACAATGCTTATTTGGACTAACATAATATATTAGGAATGGCCCGAATCATGAGAAAATAAGAACTTGGGCCATCCACGCTTGAAAATACGAGGAAATCATGGAATTCGATTCTATGAGAGAATTTTAGACAACATACCTCGCTTCAGCTTTCCTTAAACTACAACAGCGTTTTGAAAATCCTAGGGACTTCAATCTATTAGAGACATGACATAATTGAACCATAATTAGGAAGAGATTCATGGGTTCATCTCACCTAGCCATTTTATCAAGCACTAGATGTGCAATTCGGCTACAAGGTTCCTATGGAGGATTTCCTTCATCCCACAACCCATCGTTCACATATTTTAGTTCAACAACCTCCCCAGAACCCTTGTTGGTACATACATTCACAAGGAATAACTCCCACACACAAAAATCATACTTCACATTACCTACTTTTAGTCGGATCCCGAAATTGAGGGTTAGGGAGTAGAATATTACTTCTTAGATGAAGACCTTGTGAGTTCCTCCCTTGAATTCCCAAAGCTTGAGCAAGAATTTGAAGAATAGAGATGTTAGTGCCCTTCCTTCTCTCTCTATCTCCCTTCCCCTCTCTCTAAAATACCAGATTTTTGCCTTACAAAAAGAGAATGGCTATTAATCAAAATGGGGTCGGGTTATAAAAATAGAAAATGGACCCTCCGAACTCAACTCTACTGTCGCAGAGTAGACCACAGAACAGGTATGTGGTCCGCATAAGGGACCATGAATTCATCCTTCAAAACTGGCTGATCGGGTCAGGTCTGCGGTCCGCAGACCAGTTATGCGGTCGCATAATGCACTGCAAAAGTCTCCCTCCGGAATTCTTCATGCTGAATCTGCGATGGATGTGCGGCCGGCGAAATGATTATGCAGTTGCATAGTTGACCGCAAAACAACCTCCAAAAATTGGCTTTTGCTTCTGCTCCACTCCGCAGCGGATCTGCGGTCTGCGGAGTAGTTCTGTGGTCACATAATGGATCGCAGAAATGCCATGTTCTGCAACAATTTTCCTACCAACTCCTCAACGCATTGCACAACCAAAAAAGTCCGTACCACGGCAAACGTATTATCTACGACCTTCAAACAAGTTAGCCTACCTTGGCACCATGAAACCCCGGGTTCTTGGTAAAATTTTACGGGGCCTTACAAGGCCAACCTCCAGTCCACCCCCAGACTGACTCACCTCTATGCGAACACGACACATCGAGTGTGAACGTGAAGGCACTAATGACAACCCATCACAAATGCAACGTCCTATACACGAACATGAATATCAACAGCTACAAACCATAGCGAACATGACCTGCTGTCCACGAACGTGAAGCGCAAAAATAGCTCACCTCCAAATAAGCTCCCGTGATCACGGTACCTGCTCCGCGATCTTGAAGCACACAAGACACTAGCAGAAAATCATCAATATCACTCAAGCTCCAAGTGATCAGAAACTCACCCTAGCTACTCGGGACCCCATCCAATCACACCAACAAGTCCATAAACACTACCCGAACCTACCAAGCCTCCAAATACATATGTTACCCTTCATGCGATCGCAAAAACATGTAACGCCCCGACCTTGGGGAGCGCGAGTGGTGCTCAATCGAGATATTTTAGTCAAGCAAGCCTATTTGATGACCCGACCTTACCTATGAATAAAGTGAAGATACATACCTTTCGATAGACAATGAGAGGGTTTCATGAACAATACCAATTTCATTACCATTAGTTACTTCACTTACATTTCCCAAAATACAGTACACATTCATAGTTTAGAAGTGGAAACATATGATGCATATACAACATTTCTAGTTTGACTCCTTAAAGTCAAGATCTGACCGTGCTATATCTACGGAGCCTCTAATGGGTACAAAAGAGTAATATAATGGTGCCGACAATAAGGCCCCGGCTATACCTAAAAATACTATACTTAAGGAACAAAAGATACAAGACCCTAATATAAAGTGGGGCTCACCAAGTCAGCCGAGAAAAGGGTGTACTGCAATTACTGATCGATGCCGCCTGAGGTAGAACCACCTGCATCCATTAAAGATACAGCGGCTCTGGCAAAAGGGACGTTAGTACATATGGAATAGTACTAGTATGTAAGACTAAACACCCTCTCAATGAAATGAGTAACAGTACAAGGAGAAAGAAACATGGAATCAATGAGTGCCTCAAACAATATTAAAGTGTTAAGTTAAGAGCAAGATAGGTTTTCAAGTAAATATCAATATTTTTAGGTTGGGAGATCTTTAGTACCGATACACCACCGTACCTTTAGCATGGAGTCTGATCTCGGCTCGATCATCTAAGCCATCTCACCCAAATACATCCAATCACAACACCACCATGTGCGCGGCATGGCGTCCGATCAGCTAAGCCGTCTCACCATAATGTCTTGTGGGTCGACATCACCTTCCGCTAGAAATCATCTCATCCCAATTAGGGGGAATAATCTCAACACATCAATATCATCCCATTTAAGGGGAATAATCTCAACACATCAATACGAGAATTTACCCCCCAATCACTCCTACACCGGCACGTGCAGTTTTGGGGCTAGGTTATTTCAACCTACCCTTCCTCGATGACTAATGGTACTCCCAAAACATTTATTATACAAAGGACTTAAAACTTATTTCATAATCTTTCACACATCCTTTCATTTCATTGGCACTATTAACCACAAGTGTAGTTTTCATTCTTGGCACGATGGCCACATTTTTATATGTCATACTCGCTTCTTTCACTTTCAAGCATCATCATAGGTTATCAACAATAAAAGCATATGGGATCAAGACCTTAAATATGTATATGAACAATAGGAGTCTTAAGCACATTGAGTTTTCTTTCTAAAATTCAGCATAATTAACTTGCATTGAAAACATGAATTGAAGTCATAACATTTTGATACATAAACCATACTTGAATACATTACCGAAGGAGAGCATAATGTGATAGGAGCAATTAAAACACATTTTGAACATATAATTTCCGACACAATGCTTATTTGGAATAATTGAACATATTAGCAATGGCCCGGATCTTAAGGCAATAAGAACCTGGGCCAACCACGCTTGAAACATACGAGGACATCATGGAATTCGATTATATGAGAGAAGTTTAGCCAACATACGTCACTTGAGCTTTCCTTAAACTACTACAATGTTCCGAAAATCCTAGCAACTAAACCATAATTAGGAAGAGATTCATGGGTTCAGCTCACCTGGGAAATTTATCAAGCACTAGGTGTGCAATTTGACTACAAGGTTCCTATGGCGGATTTCCTTCATCCCACAACACTCGTTCACCCCTTTATTTCAACTACCTCCCCATAACCCTAGTTGTGAGTTTCTCCCTTCAATTCCCAAAGATTGAGCAAGAATTTAAAGTATGGAGATGTTAGTGCCTTCCTTCTCTCTCTAGCTCCCTTCCCCTCTCTCTAAAATACCAGATTATTGCCTTCTAAACGAGAATGGCTTTTAATAAAAATGGGGTCGGGTTATAAAAATAGAAAATGAACCCTCCGAACTCAACTCTGTTGTCGCAGAGTAGACCGCAGAACAGGTATGCGGTCCGTATAAGGGACCACGAATTCATCCTTCAAAACTGGGCTGATCATTTCTGGTTTACAATTCGAAGACCAGTTATGCGGTCGTATAACGCACCACAAAAGTCTCCCTCCGGAATTCTTCATGTTGAATCTGTGATGGATGTGCAGCCTGCGAAATGATTATGCGGTCGCATAGTTGACGGCAAAACAAGCTCCAAATATTGGCTTTTTCTCCTGCTACCCTCCAAGCGAATCTGCAGTCCGCAGAGTAGTTCTGTGGTCGCATAATGGACCGCAGAAATGCCATGTTCTGCAACGGTTTTCCTTCTAACTCCCCAACGCATTGCACAACCTAAAAGGTCTGTAACACGGCGAGCTTATTATCTACGACCTTCGAACAAGTCAGCCTACCTCGGCACCATGAAACCCCGGGTTCTTGTTAACTTTTATGGGGCCTTACAAAACCAAACTCCAGTCGACCCCCAGCCTGACTCACCTCTATGCGAACGTGACATATCGAGTGTGAACGCGAAGGCACTAACCACAACTCATCGCAAACGCGACGTTCTATACAAAAATGCGAATATCAACAGCTACAAACCATCGCGAACATGACCTGCTATCCACAAACGTGAAGAGAAATAATAGCCCGCCTCCAAATAAGCCTGCGCGATCATGGCACCAGCTCCGCGATCGCGAATCACACCAGACACTATCATAAATTCATCAGCGTCACTCAAGCTCCAGGTTATCCGAAACACACCCTAGCTCCTCGGGACCCTATCCAATCACACCAACAAGTCCATAAACACTACCAGAACCTATCCAAGCCTCCAAATACATATGTTACCCTTCACGCAATCGCAAAAATATGTCACGCACCGACCTTGGGGAGCGCGACCGGCGCTCAATAGAGATATCACAGTCAAGCAAGCCTACTTGATGCCTTCTACCCGGCCTTACCCATGAATAAAGTAAAGATGCATACCATTCGTTAGACAATGAGAAGGTTTCATGAAAAATACCAATTCATTAGCATTAGTTACTTCATTTACATTTCCCAAAAATAAATTACACATTCATAGTTTAGAAGTGGAAAATATGATCCATATACAACATTTCTAGTTTGACTTTCCAAAGTCAAGATCTAACCCGCACTATGTCTACGGAGCCTCTAATGGGTACAAAAGAGTAATATGATGGTGCCGACAACAAGGCCCCAGCTATACCTAAAAGTACTATGCATAAGGAACAAAAGATACAAGACCCTGATATGAAGTGGGGCTCACCAAGTCAGCTGAGAAGAGGGTGTACTGCAATCACTGATCGATGTTGCCTGATGTGGAACCACCTGCATCCATTAAAGATGCAGTGCCCCCGGAAAAAGGTACATTAGTACATATGTAATAGTACTAGTATGTAAGACTAAACACCCTCTAATTCAAACGAGTAACAGTACAAGGAGAAAGAAACATGGAATCAATGAGAGCCTCAAACAATATTAAAGTTTCAAGTTAAGAGCAAGATAGGCTTTCAAGTAAAATATCAATATTCTTAGGTTGGGAGATCTTTAGTACCGATACAGCCCCGTACGTTTAGCACAGGGTCCAATCTCGGCTCGATCGTCTAAGTCGTCTCACCTAAAGACATCCAATCATAACACTACTATGTGCGCGGCATGGCATCCGATCTCGACCTGATCGGCTAAGCCGTCTCACCATAATGTCTTATGGGTCGACATTACCTTCCGCTAAAGTCATCTCATCCCAATTAGGGGGGAATAATCTCAACACATCAATCTCATCCCATTTAAGGGGAATAATCTCAACATATCCATACAGGGATTTACCTCTCAATCACTCCTACAGCGGCACGTGTAGTTTCGGGGCTACGTTATTTCAACCTACCCTTCCTCGATGACTAACGGTACTCCCAAAACATTTATTATACAAAGGACTTAAAACTTATTTCATAATCATTCACACATTCTTTCATTTCATTGGCACTATTGACCACAAGTGTAGTTTTCATTATTGGCACGATGGCCACCTTTATATATGTCATACTCGCTTCTTTCACTTTCAAGCATCATCATAGGTTATCAAAAATAAGAGCATCTGGGATCAAGACCTTAAATATGTATATGAACAATAGGAGTCTTAAGCACATTGAGTTTTCTTTCTAAAATTAAGCATAATTAACTTGCATTGAAAACATGAATTGAAGTCATAACATTTTGATACATAAACCATACTTGAATACATTACCGAAGGAGAGCATAATGTGATAGGAGCAATTGAAGCACATTTTGACCATATAATTTCTGACACAATGCTTATTTGAAATAACTGAATATATTAGCAATGGCCCGGATCTTGAGGAAATAAGAACTTGGGCCAACCATGCTTGAAACATACGAGGACATCATGGAATTCGATTCTATGAGAGAAGTTTAGCCAACATTCATCGCTTGAGCTTTCCTTAAACTACTACAATGTTCCGAAAATCCTAGCAACTAAACCATAATTAGGAAGAGATTCATGGGTTCAGCTCACCTGGGAATTTTAGCAAGCACTAGGTGTGCAATTCGACTACAAGGTTCCTATGGAGGATTTCCTTCATCCCACAACAATCATTCACCCATTGTAGTTCAACAACCTCCCCACAACCCTTGTTGGTACATGCATGCACAGGGAACAACTCCTACACCCAAGAATCATGCTTCAAATTACCTACTTTCAGTACAATCCCGAAATTGAGGGCTAGGGAGTAGAATCTTACCTCTTATATGAAGACCTTGTGAGTTTGTCCCTTGAATTCCCAATGCTTGACCAAGAATGTAAAGTATGGAGATGTTAGTGCCTTCCTTCTCTCTCTAGCTCCCTTCCCCTCTCTCTAAAATACCAGATTTTTGCCTTCTAAATGAAAATGGCTTTTAATAAAAATGGGGCCGGGTTACAAAAATAGAAAATGAACCCTACGGACTCAACTATGTTGTCGCAGAGTAGACCACAGAACACGTATGCGGTCCGTATAAGGGACCATGATTTCATCCTTCAAAACTGGGCTGATCATTTCAGGTCTGCGGTTCGCAAACCAGTTACGCGGTCGTATAACGCACCGCAAAAGTCTCCCTCCGGAATTCTTCATGTTGAATCTTCGATGAATGTGCGGCCTGCGAAATGATTATGCGGTCGAATATTTGACCGCAAAACAAGCTCCAAATATTGGCTTTTGCTCCTGCTACACTCCACGGTGGATCTGCGGTCCGCGGAGTATTTTTGTGGTCGCATAATGGACCGTAGAAATGACATGTTCTGCAACAGTTTTCCTTCTAACTCCCCAACGCATTGCACAACCTAAAAGGTCTGTACCACGGCGAGCTTATTATCTACGACCTTCGAACAAGTTAGCCTACCTCGGCACCTTGAAACCCCGGGTTCTTGGTAGAATTTTACGGGGCCTTACAAAACCAACCTCCAGTCGACCCCCAACCTGACTCACCTCTATGCGAACGTGACACATCTAGTGTGAACGCGAAGGCACTAACCACAACCCATCGCAAATGCAACGTTCTATACACAAACACGAATATCAACAGCTACAAACCATCGCGAACATAACCTGCTGTCCACGAACGTGAAGTGAACAAATAGCCCGCCTCTAGATAAGCCCGCGCGATCATGGTACCTGCTCCGCGATCGCGAATCACACCAGACACTATCATAAAATCATCAGCATCACTCAAGCTCCGGGTGATCCGAAACTCACCCTAGCTCCTCCGGACCCCATCCAATCGTACCAACAAGTCCATAAACACTACCCGAACCTATCCAAGCCTCCAAATACATACGTTACCCTTCACGCGATCGCAAAAACATGTCATGCACCGACCTTGGGGAGCGCGACCGGCGCTCAATCAAGATATCCCAGTCAAGCAAGCCTACTTGATGCCTTCTACCCGGCCTTACCTATGAATAAAGTAAAGATGCATACCATTCGTTAGACAATGAGAAGGTTTCATGAAAAATACCAATTCATTAGCATTAGTTACTTCATTTACATTTCCCAAAAATACATTACACATTCATAGTTTAGAAGTGGAAAATATGATCCATATACAACATTTCTAGTTTGACTTTCCAAAGTCAAGATCTGACCCGCACTATGTCTACGGAGCCTCTTATGGGTACAAAAGAGTAATATGATGGTGCCGACAACAAGGCCCCATCTATACCTAAAGGTACTATGCATAAGGAACAAAAGATACAAGAACCTGATATGAAGTGGGGCTCACCAAGTCAGCTGAGAAGAGGGTGTACTGCAATCACTGATCGATGTTGCCTGATGTGGAACCACCTGCATCCATTAAAGATGCAGCGCCCCCGGAAAAAGGGACATTAGTACATATTGAATAGTACTAGTATGTAAGACTAAACACCCTCTTATTGAAATGAGTAACAGTACAAGAAGAAAGAAACATGGAATCAATGAGAGCCTCAAACAATATTAAAGTTTTAAGTTAAGAGCAAGATAGGCTTCCAAGTAAATATCAATATTTTTAGGTAGGGAGATCTTTAGTACCGATACAGCCCCATACGTTTAGCACAGAGTCCAATCTCAGCCCGATCATCTAAGTCGTCTCACCCAAAGACATCCAATCATAACACCACCATGTGCGCGGCATGGCATCCGATCTCGACCTGATCGGCTAAGCCGTCTCACCATAATGTCTTATGGGTCGACATTACCTTCCGCTAAAAATCATCTCATCCCAATTAGGGGGGAATAATCTCAACACATCAATCTCATCCCATTTAAGGGGAATAATCTCAATATATCAATACGGGGATTTACCTCTCAATCACTCCTACAACGGCACGTGTAGTTTCGGGGCTACGTTATTTAAACCTACCCTACCTCGATGACTAACGGTACTCCCAAAACATTTAGTATACAAAGGACTTAAAACTTATTTCATAATCATTCACACATGCTTTCCTTTCATTGGCACTTCATTATTGGCACGATGGCCACATGTTTATATGTCATACTCGCTTCTTTCACTTTCAAGCATCATCATAGGTTATCAACAATAAGAGCATCTGGGAGCAAGACCTTAAATATGTATATGAACAATAGGAGTCATAAGCACATTGAGTTTTCTTTCTAAAATTAAGCATAATTAACTTGCATTGAAAACATGATATGAAGTCATAACATTTTGATACATAAATCATACTTGAATACATTACCGAAGGAGAGCATAATGTGATAGGAGCAATTGAAGCACATTTTGAACATATAATTTCCGACACAATGCTTATTTGGAATAACTGAATATATTAGCAATGGCCCGGATCTTGAGGAAATAAGAACTTGGGCCAACCATGCTTGAAACATACGAGGACATCATGGAATTCAATTCTATGAGAGAAGTTTAGCCAACATTCATCGCTTGAGCTTTCCTTAAACTACTACAATGTTCAGAAAATCCTAGCAACTAAACCATAATTAGGAAGAAATTCATGGGTTCAGCTTTCCTGGGAATTTTATCAAGCACTAGGTGTGCAATTTGACTACAAGTTTCCTATGGCGGATTCCCTTCATCCCATAACACTCGTTCACCCCTTTATTTCAACAACCTCCCCACAACCCTATTTGGTACATGCATGCACAGCGAACAACTCCTACACCCAAGAATCATGTTTCTCATTACCTACTTTCAGTCCAATCCCGAAATTGAGGGCTAGGGAGTAGAATCTTACCTCTTATATGAAGACCTTGTGAGTTTCTCCCTTGAATTCCCAAAGCTTGACCAAGAATTTAAAGTATGGAGATGTTAGTGCCTTCCTTCTCTCTCTAGCTCCCTTCCCCTCTCTCTAAAATACCAGATTTGTGCCTTCTAAATGAGAATGGTTTTAATAAAAATGGGTTCGGGTTACAAAAATAGAAAATGAACCCTCCGGACTCAACTCTGTTGTCGTAAAGTAAACCTCAGAATAGGTATGCGGTCCGTATAAGGGACCGTGAATTCATCCTTCAAAATTGGGCTCATCATTTCTGGTCTGCGGTTTGCAGACAAGTTATGTGGTCGTATAACGCACCGCAAAAGTCTCCCTCCGGAATTCTTCATGTTGAATCTTCGATGAATATGCGGCCTGCGAAATGATTATGCGGTCACATATTTGACCACAAAACAAGCTTCAAATATTGGCTTTTGCTCCTGCTATACTCCACGGCGGATCTGCGGTCCGCGGAGTAGTTTTGTGGTCGCATAATGGACCGTAGAAATGACATGTTCTGCAACAGTTTTCCTTCTAACTCCCCAACGCATTGCACAACCTAAAAGATATGTACCGTAGCGAGCTTATTATCTACGACCTTCGAACAAGTTAGCCTACCTCGGCACCATGAAACCCCGGGTTCTTGGTAGTATTTTACGGGGCCTTACAAAACCAACCTCCAGTCGACCTCCAACCTAAATCACCTCTATGCAAACGCGACACATATAGTGTGAACGCGAAGGCACTAACCACAACCCATCGCAAACGCGACGTTCTATACACAAACGCGAATATCAACAGCTATAAACCATCGCGAACATGTCCTGATGTCCACGAACGTGAAGCGAAAAAATAGCCCGCCTCCAGATAAGCACGCACGATCATGGTACCTGCTCCGCGATCCCGAATCACACTAGACACTATCATAAAATCATCAGCATCACTCAAGCTCCGAGTGATCCGATACTCACCCTAGCTCCTCAGGACCCCATCCAATCGTACCAACAAGTCCATAAACACTACCCGAACCTATCCAAGCCTTCCAATACATACATTACCCTTCACGCAATCGCAAAAACATGTCACGCACCGACCTTGGGGAGCGTGACCGGCGCTCAATCAAGATATCCCAGTCAAGCAAGCCTACTTGATGCCTTCTACCCGGCCTTACCCATGAATAAAGTAAAGATGCATACCATTCATTAGACAATGAGAAGGTTTCATGAAAAATATCAATTCATTAGCATTAGTTACTTCATTTACATTTCCCAAAAATACATTACACATTCATAGTTTAGAAGTGGAAAATATGATCCATATACAACATTTCTAGTTTGACTTTCCAAAGTCAAGATCTAACCCGCACTATGTCTACGGAGCCTCTAATGGGTACAAAAGAGTAATATGATGGTGCCGACAACAAGGCCCCAGCTATACCTAAAAGTACTATGCATAAGGAACAAAAGATACAAGAACCTGATATGAAGTGGGGCTCACCAAGTCAGCTGAGAAGAGGGTGTACTGCAATCACTGATCGATGTTGCCTGATGTGGAACCACCTGCATCCATTAAAGATGCAGCGTCCCCGGAAAAAGGGACATTAGTACATATGGAATAGTACTAGTATGTAAGACTAAACATCCTCTAATTCAAACGAGTAACAGTACAAGGAGAAAGAAACATGGAATCAACGAGAGCCTCAAACAATATTAAAGTTTCAAGTTAAGAGCAAGATAGGCTTTCAAGTAAAATATCAATATTTTTAGGTTGGGAGATCTTTAGTACCGATACAGCCCCGTACGTTTAGCACAGGGTCCAATCTCGGCTCGATCGTCTAAGTCATCTCACCTAAAGACATCCAATTATAACACTACCATGTGCTTGGCATGGCATCCGATCTCGACCCGATCGGCTAAGTCATCTCAGCATAATGTCTTGTGGGTCGACATCACCTTCCGCTAAAAGTCATCTCATCCCAATTAGGGGGGAATAATCTCAACACATCAATCACATCCCATTTAAGGGGAATAATCTCAACATATCAATACGGGGATTTACCTCTCAATCACTCCTACAGCGGCACGTGTAGTTTCAGGGATACGTTATTTCAACCTACCCTTCCTCGATGACTAACGGTACTCCCAAAACATTTATTATACAAAGGACTTAAAACTTATTTCATAATCATTCACACATTCTTTCATTTCGTTGGCACTATTGAGCACAAGTGTAGTTTTCATTATTGGCACGATGGCCACATTTTTATATGTCATACTCGCTTCTTTCACATTCAAGCATCATCATAGGTTATCAACAATAAGAGCATCTGGGATCAAGACCTTAAATATGTATATGAACAATAGGAGTCTTAAGCACATTGAGTTTTCTTTCTAAAATTAAGCATAATTAACTTGCATTGAAAACATGAATTGAAGTCATAACATTTTGATACATAAACCATACTTGAATACATTACCGAAGGAGAGCATAATGTGATAGGAGCAATTGAAGCACATTTTGAACATATAATTTCCGACACAATGCTTATTTGGAATAACTGAATATATTAGCAATGGCCTGGATCTTGAGGAAATAAGAACTTGGGCCAACCATACTTGAAACATACGAGGACATCATGGAATTCGATTCTATGAGAGAATTTTAGCCAACATTCATCGCTTGAGCTTTCCTTAAACTACTACAATGTTCCGAAAATCCTAGCAACTAAACCATAATTAGGAAGAGATTCATGGGTTCAGCTCACCTGAGAATTTTATCAAGCACTAGGTGTGAAATTTGACTACAAGGTTCCTATGGCGGATTTCCTTCATCCCACAACACTCGTCCACCACTTTATTTCAACAACCTCCCTACAACCCTATTTGGTACATGCATGCACAGCGAACAACTCCTACACCCAAGAATCATGCTTCTCATTACCTACTTTCAGTCCAATCCCGAAATTGAGGGCTAGGGAGTAGAATCTTACCTCTTAGATGAAGACCTTGTGAGTTTCTCCCTTGAATTCCCAAAGCTTGACCAAGAATTTAAAGTATGGAGATGTTAGTGCCTTCCTTCTCTCTCTAGCTCCCTTCACCTCTCTCTAAAATACCAGATTTTTGGCTTCTAAATGAGAATGGCTTTTAATAAAAATGGGGTCGGGTTACAAAAATAGAAAATTAACCCTTCGGAATCAACTCTGTTGTCGCAGAGTAAACCGCAGAATAGGTATGCGGTCCGTATAAGGGACCATGAATTCATCCTTCAAAACTGGGCTGATCATTTCAGGTCTGCGGTTTGCAGACGAGTTATGTGGTCGTATAACACACCGCAAAAGTCTCCCTCCGGAATTCTTCATGCTGAATCTTCAATGAATGTACGGCCTGCGAAATGATTATGCGGTCGCATATTTAACCGCAAAACAAGCTTCAAATATTGGCTTTTGCTCCTGCTACACTCCACGGCGGATCTGCGGTCCGCGGAGTAGTTCTGTGGTCGCATAATGGACCGTAGAAATGACATGTTCTGCAACAGTTTTCCTTCTAACTCCCCAACGCATTGCACAACCTAAAAGGTTTGTACCGCAGCGAGCTTATTATCTACGACCTTCGAATAAGTTAGCCTACCTCGGCACCATGAAACCCCGGGTTCTTGGTAGAAGTTTACGGGGCCTTACAAAACCAACCTCCAGTCGACCCCCAACTTAACTCACCTCTATGCGAACGCGACACATCTAGTGTGAATGCGAAGGCACTAACCACAACCCATCTCAAACGCGACATTCTATACACAAACGCGAATATCAACAGCTATAAACCATCGCGAACATGACCTGCTGTCCACGAATGTGAAGCGAAAAAATAGCCCGCCTCCAGATAAGCCCGCGCGATCATGGTACCTGCTCCGCGATCGCGAATCACACCAGACACTATCATAAAATTATTAGCATCACTCAAGCTCTAGGTGATCCGAAACTCACCCTAGCTCCTCAGGACCCCATCCAATCGTACCAACAAGTCCATAAACACTACCCGAACCTATCCAAGCCTTCAAATACATACGTTACCCTTCACTCAATCGCAAAACCATGTCACGCACCGACCTTGGGGAGTGCGACCAGCGCTCAATCAAGATATCCCAGTCAAGCAAGCCTACTTGATGCCTTCTACCCGGCCTTACCCATGAATAAAGTAAAGATGCATACCATTCGTTAGACAATGAGAAGGTTTCATGAAAAATACGAATTCATTAGCATTAGTTACTTACTTTACATTTCCCAAAAATACATTACACATTCATAGTTTAGAACTGGAAAATATGATCCATATACAACATTTCTAGTTTGACTTTCCAAAGTCAAGATCTAACCCGCACTATGTCTACTGAGCGTCTAATGGGTACAAAAGAGTAATATGATGGTGCCGACAACAAGGCCCCAGCTATACCTAAAAGTACTATGCTTGGAACAAAACATACAAGACCCTGATATGAAGTGGGGCTCACCAAGTCAGCTGAGAAGAGGGTGTACTGCAATCACTGATCGATGTTGCCTGATGTGGAACCACCTGCATCCATTAAAGATGCAGCTTCCCCGGAAAAAGGGACATTAGTACATATGGAATAGTACTAGTATGTAAGACTAAACACCCTCTAATTCAAACGAGTAACAGTACAAGGAGAAAGAAACATGGAATCAATGAGAGCCTTAAACAATATTAAAGTTCAAGTTAAGAGCAAGATAGGCTTTCAAGTAAATATCAATATTTTTAGGTTGGGAGATCTTTAGTACCGATACAGCCCCGTACGTTTAGCACAGGGTCCAATCTCGGCCGGATCGTCTAAGTCGTCTCACCCAAAGACATCCAATTATAACACTACCATGTGCGTGGCATGGCATCCGATCTCGACCCGATCGGCTAAGTCGTCTCACCATAATGTCTTGTGGGTCGACATCACCTTCCGCTAAAACTCATCTCATCCCAATTAGGGGGAAATAATCTCAAAAAATCGATCTCATCCCATTTAAGGGGAATAATCTTAACATATCAATACGGGGATTTACCTCTCAATCACTCCTACAGCGGCACGTGTAGTTTCGGGGCTACGTTATTTCAACCTACCCTTCCTCGATGACTAACGGTACTCCCAAAACATTATTATACAAAGGACTTAAAACTTATTTCATAATCTTTCACACATTCTTTCATTTCATTGGCACTATTGACCACAAGTGTAATTTTCATTATTGGCACGATGGCCACATTTTTATATGTCATACTCGCTTCTTTCACTTTCAAGCATCATCATAGGTTATCAACAATAAGAGCATCTGGGATCAAGACCTTAAATATGTATATGAACAATAGCAGTCTTAAGCACATTTAGTTTTCTTTCTAAAACTAAGCATAATTAACTTGCATTGAAAACATGAATTGAAGTCATAACATTTTGATACATAAACCATACTTGAATACATTACCGAAGGAGAGCATAATGTGATAGGAGCAATTAAAAAACATTTTGAACATATAATTTCTGACACAATGCTTATTTGGAATAACTGAATATATTAGCAATGGCCCGGATCTTGAGGAAATAAGAACTTGGGCCAACCACGCTTGAAACATACGAGGACATCATGGAATTCGATTCTATGAGAGAGGTTTAGCCAACATACGTTGCTTGAGCTTTCGTTAAACTACTACAATGATCCAAAAATCCTAGCAACTTCAATCTATTAGAGACATGAAAAATTGAACCATAATAAGAAAGAGATTCATGGGTTCAGCTCACCTAGGAATTTTAGCAAGCACTAGGTGTGCAATTCGACTACAAGGTTCCTATGGAGGATTTCCTTCATCCCACAACAATCATTCACCCATTGTAGTTCAACAACCTCCCCACAACCCTTGTTGGTACATGCATGCACAGGGAACAACTCCTACACCCAAGAGTCATGCTTCTCATTACCTACTTTCAGTACAATCCCGAAATTGAGGGCTAGGGGGTAGAATCTTACCTCTTAGATGAAGACCTTGTGAGTTCCTCCCTTGAATTCCCAAAGCTTGAGCAAGAATTTGAAGTATGGAGATGTTAGTGCCCTTCCTTCTCTCTCTAGCACCCTTCCCCTCTCTCTAAAATACCATATTTTTGCCTTCTAAACGAGAATGGCTTTTAACCAAAATGGGGTCAAGTTATAAAAATAAAAATTGGACCCTCCGAACCAAACTCTGCAGTCGCAGAGTAGACCGCAGAATAGGTATGCGGTCCGCATAAGGGACCGAGAATTCATCCTTCAAAATTGAGCTGATCGGATCAGGTCTGCGGCAGGTCTGCGGTCCGCAGACCAGTTATGTTGTCGCATAACGCACCGCAAAAGTCTCTCTCCGGAATTCTTCATGCTGAATATGCGATGGATGTGCGCCCGGCGAAATGATTATGTGGTCGCATAAGTTGGATTTTGCTTCTGCTCCACTCCCGGTGGATCTGCGATCCGCGGAGTAGTTTTGCGGTCGCATAATGGACCACAGAAATGCCATGTTCTACAACAATTTTCCTTCCAACTCCCCAATGTATTGCACAACCCAAAAAGTCCGTACCACGGTGAGCTTAATATCTACGACCTTCGAACACGTTAGCCTACGTCGGCACCATGAAACCCCATGTACTTAGTAAACTTTTAGGGGGGCTTACAAAAACAACCTTCGGTCGACCCCCAGCATCACTCACCTCTATGCGAACGCGACGCATCGAGTGTGAACGTGAAGGCACTGATCACAACCCATAGCAAATGCAACGTCCTATTCACGAACGCGAATATCAGTAGCTACAAACCATCACGAACATGACCAGATGTTCATGAATGTTGAGAGCAAAAATAGCCCGCCTCCAAAATAAGCACCTGCGATCAGGATACATGCTCCGCCATTGCAAAGCACACCAGACACAAGCAGAAAATCATCAACATCACTCAAGCTCAAGGTGATCCGAAACTCAGCCTAGCTACTCGGGACCCCATCCAATCACACCAACAAGTCCATAAACACCACCCAAACCTATCCAAAGCCTCCAAATACATACGATAACTTCATATCTACGAATCAACGATCAAACCAAAAATTGAACTTCTCTTAAGTTCATAAGCTTCTAAACTTCTAACCAAGTGCCCGATTCATGCCTAACCAATCCGTACTACATCCAAACACTGCACACAAATCGAAAATGACATAATGAATCTCATCTAAGTCCCGGAATGACAATTTTAACCCGATATCATCAAAGCCAACTACCGATCAAACCTATGAACCTTCTAAACCTTCGACTTTCGACAGAGCCAAAGCACCCTAGGAACCTCTAAATCTGAACATACTCCTAAGTCCAATATCACCATAGGAACATATTGCAACCATCAAATCACCAATCCCAGGCCATCCACTTGAAAGTCAAACCATGGTCAACTCTTACAACTTAAGCTTCCAACAATGGAACTAAGTACCAATTCACTCCAAAACTTTTTCGAAACCTAACAAACCATCCTGGCAAGTCAAAAAACAATACACAAACATTTAGTAAGCATCAAATAGGATAACGGGCCTCAAATACATAAAACGACTGATCGGGTCATTACATTATCCTCCTCTTGAATGAATGTTCATCCTCGAATGGGTATAGAATCATACCTGAGACATCAAAAAGTAGAGGATATATGTTCCGTATATCATGCTTGATCTCCCAAGTTGCCTCCTCGATCGGTTGACCTCTCCACTAAACCTTCACTGGTGCAATATCCTTAGACTTCAGCTTCTGAACCTGCCTATCCAAAATGGCCACCGGCTCTTCCTCGTAAGCTAGATTCTCATCCAACTGCATTGAACTAAAATCCAACATGTGTGGCCGAACCTCATAATACTTCTGAAGCATGGAAACATAAAACACCGGGTGAACTCCATAAAAGCTTGGTGGCAAGGCAAGTCTGTAGGCCACCTCATCCACTCTCTCTAACACCTCAAATGGACTAATATAACGAGGGATCAACTTGCCCTTCTTCCCAAATCTCATCACGCCTTTCCCAAGTGATACTCGAACATGCCTCCCATATTAGGCCTCATACGGAGCCATCTGGATGCTCGACTGATAGCTAATTTTGTATGCAAACTCCTCTAATGGAAAAAACTGATCCCATTGGCCACCAAAATCTATGACATAGGCCCTCAACATATCCTTTAAACTTTAAATGGCCCGCTCGGACTGCCCGTCCGTTTGAGGGTGAAATGCAGTACTCAACTCAAACTACGTGCCCAACTCACGATGAATGTCTCTCCAAAAGTGCGAAATAAATTGATTGCCTCGATCTGATATGATAGACACAAGCACATCATGAAAGAGGACAATCTCTCTAATGTAGATCTTAGCCAACAGCTCTGAAGTGCAGGAAGTTATGATTAGAAAGAAATGCATAAACTTGGTCAGGTTGTCCACAATGACCTAAACAGTGTCAATCTGCTCAATATCCGTGGCAATCCTACCAAAAATTCCATAGTGATGCACTCCCACTTCCACTCTGATACCTCAATCTTATGAAGCAAACCACTCGGTCTCTAATGCTCATACTTGACCTGCTGACATTTCAAACACCGCTTAACATATCCAACGATGTCCTTCTTCATCCTCTGCCACCAATAATGTTGCTTTAAATCATGGTACATCTTTGCAGCACCAGGGTAAATGAATTACCATGAACATGAGCCTCCTCAAGGATCAACTCTCTCAAGCCATCGACATTGGGAAAACAAACTCAACCCTAAAATCGCATTACACCATCATCACCAATAGTTACCTCATTAGCACTACCTTGCTACACCATGTCCTTAAGGACAATCAAATAGGGAACATCATACTGGCGAGCCTTAATGCGCTCAAACAAGGATGACTGTGAAATAACACATACAAGGACTCTGCTCGACTCAAAAATATCCAATCCCACCAATCTATTGGCCAACGCCTAAACATCCATGCTAAAGGCCTCTTCTCAGTTTGAATGAATGTTAAACTCTCCATACTCTGCACCTTTCTTCTCAAGGAGTCTGGTACCATATTAGCCTTTCCTAGAATGATAAAAGATAGTGATATCATAATCCTTCAACAACTCCAACCATCTCTGCTTCCTCAAGTTCAAATCTTTCTATTGAAACAGATGATGGAAACTGTGATGACTCGTATATACCTCATAAGACACGCCATATAGGTAATGCCTCCAAATCTTTAGCGCGTGCACAATAGTTGCTAACTCCAAATCATGCACCGGATAGTTCTTCTCACAGGGCTTCAACTGGCGTGATGCATAGGCAATCACCCTATAGTCCTGCATCAACACACACCCAATACCAACCTACGAAACATTATAATAAACCGTATACGACCCCAACCCTGAAGGTAAAACCAAAATAGAGCCATAGTCAAAGATGTTTTGAGCTTTTGAAAGCTCTCGCCACACTCATCCAACCACCTAAACTGAGCGCCCTTCTGAGTCAACTTAGTCAACGGGGATGGAATAGATGAAAATCCCTTTACGAAGTGACGGTAGTAACCAGCCAAACCTAAAAACCTCCTGATCTTTGTAGTGGTAGAAGGTCTGGGCCAACTCTTAACTGCCTCAATCTTCTTTGGGTCCACCTTGATCCCCTTACTAGATGCCACATGAACCAAGAATGCCATCGAGTCCAACCAAAACTCGCACTTGGAGAGCTTAGATACAGCTTCTTCTCCCTCAAAGTCTGAAGCACAATGCTTGAATGTTGATCGTGCTCCTCAACGCTACGAGAATATGCCAAGATATCATCAATGAACACAATGACAAAAGAATCCAAATAAGGTTGGAACACATTGTTCATCAAATGCATGAAAGTTGTTGGAGCATTAGGCAAACCAGAATACATTACCAAAAACTCATAATGCCCGTAACGAGTCCTGAAAGTCATCTTAGGAATGTCTGCAGCCCTAATCTCCAACTAGTGATACCTCGATCTCAAGTCAATATTCAAGAACACTCTGTGCTTTGAAGCTGATCAAATAAATCACCAATGCGCGGCAACGGATACTTCTTCTTGATGGTAACCTTGTTCAATTGTCGGTAGTTAATACACATCCTCATAGACCCATCCTTCTTCTTTACAAATAACACTGGCGCATCCCACGGTGATACACTAAGCATGATAAATCCCTTATTTAGCAACTCTTGTGACTCTTTCTTCAATTTCTTCAACTCCGCTGGAGCCATGCGATATAGAGGAATTGATATGGGTTGTGTGCCCAGCACCATATCAATACAAAAATTAATATCCCTATCAAGTGGCATGCCTGGTAGGTTTGTAAGGAACACATCTAAAAACTCTCTCATTATCAAGACCGAATCAACAGTAGGATTATCAACACTAAAATCTTGAACAAAAGCCAGATACGCCAACCACCCCTTCTCAATCATCCGTTGAGCCTTCAGAAATGAGATCACTCTATTAGGAGTGCATCCAATAGAACCTTTCCAATCCAACCACGGCAACCTGGGCATCGCCAATGTCATGGTCTTAGCGTGACAATAAAGAATATCATGATACGGAGATAGCCAATCCATACCCAAGATCATATCAAAATCTGTCATATCTAACAATTGAAATTCCATGTAACGACACAGCCAGTTATTTTGTGTATTTGAACCTCATTCCCCTGTTTGATGCTTTCTGTATGCTTGATTGTTATTTTATGACTTGCGGAGATGGTTAGTTTTATTGCGGGAAGGTTTTGGAATGAATTGGAATATTTAGAGCCCGTTTGGCTAAGCTGCCAAAAACTGCTTATTTTGAAAACTGCCTTTGTTCCAAAATGCTTTTTGAAAAAGTACTTTGGCAAAATAGGAGTTTATGTTTGGCCAATTCATTTGAGTAGTGATTTTTGCAAGTTCATTGTGTTTGGCCAATAGTTTAAAAAAGTACTTTTAAGTATCAAATTGCGAAAAAGAACAATAAAGGTTCAATATACGATTACTATTATTTAGAAAAGAAAAATAAATTAAAATATTTATCAGAAAAAAATTCAATTAAAATATAAACGTAAAGAAAAAATATAAATTAAAAATTTTAATAAATATAAAATATAGTTATTTCAAAGCAATAACATTGAGTGTTTGGTATTGCTTATTGTCTACATAATAATTTAAATATATCAAAATACATTATCCAATATAGATTTAAAATATACTCTTAGTAATAAGAGAAAGAGAATAAAAATATGATTGAAATAAAAAAGAGAAGAAATATATAGTAGAAATAAAAAGATAAAAGAAAAGTATTAAATTAATGAGAGATAATTAGAAAAATATAAATTTATTGTAAGGTTATTTTTGTCTTGAATAAATTAATTTTCTGCTTCTTCTTGAAAGAGGCTAGAATTTTGAGCTCCTCCCCAAAAGCAGAAAAATTGTTGTTGCTGCTGTACATATTTTTTATTTTGGCCAAACACCTTAAATTTTTCAAAAATTACTTTTTTGACAAAAAAAAAAAGTACTTTTGACCTCCTGGAAGCTTGGCCAAACAGGCTCTTAGTTCCATTGTTAGAAGCTTAAGTTATAAGAGTTGACTGAGATTTTACTTTTGTGTAAACGACCTCGGATTCATGTTTTGATGGTTCCAATAGGTTTGTATGATAATTTTGGACTTATGTGTATGTCCGTATTTAGATTTGGAGGTTCCAAGGATGTTTTGACTCTAATTATCGAAAGTTGGAAATTTAAAGGTTTGGAGAATGGATAAGTTTGACTCATAGTTGACTTTGTGGTTATCAAGGCCTGTTTGGGATTTCGAGCCTTGGAATAGATTCGTGGGGTGATTTATGACTTGTGTGCAAAATTTGAGGTCATTCCGAGTTGGTTAGATGTGGTTCGACATGAGTTTGGAAGTTGGAAACTTGATTAGTTTATTAAGCTTGAATTGAGGTAAAATTTATAGTTTTGATGTTACTTTGTATGACCTGAGACCTCGAGTAGGTCCGTGTTATATTTTGGAACTGGTTGGTACGATTAGATGGGGTCCCGAGGGGCTCGAGAGTGATCTGGATAGATTTCGGATCATTGGAGCTTAGAATGACAGTTCTGGTTCTGGAGTTTTGCACCTGCAAGGTATGGTGCGCAGGTGAGAGTCTGCAGATGTCGAAGGATGGCAGAGGGAAGCAGTGTCCTCAAATGCAGATCATTGGGTGCAGGTACGACCGCAAGTTGCAGGGGCACTACCGCAAAAGCGAACTCTTTGACGCATGTGCGTTTGGTCGTGTGCTTTAGTCAGGTGCGCATCTGCGAAGATTTTTCCATACATGTGATGTCACAGAAGCGACAGTCGGGCCCCAAAAGTGAGAATCACTAGGTAGAACATTTTTATTCGAGGGTTTGGCTTCATTTATTATATTTTGAGATTGGGAGCTCGGATTGGGCGATTGTTTTAGGTGATTTTAACCCACTTGGATTGGATAAGTATTTTTAACTCGGATTTGATTATTATTCGTGATTTTATCATTGATTCTGGATTTTGGTTGATGGAAGCTAATTGAAAAAATTGGGGTGTTTGTATGAAATTTTGAAAAAAGAATGTTTAAGATTTGAACCTCGAGTCGGAGTCGGATTTGGATAATACTTACATATTTGGACTCGTGCTGGAATGGATGATCTAGATTTGTGAGTTTGGTCAAATTCCGAGTTGACGTTTTGGTTGACTTTGTGTTTTTATTAAATATCGAGCCTTTATGCTCCGATATTATTTTCTTTAGCATTATATGACATTGTGGTGTGTTATTTGACTAGATTAAAGTCGTTCGGAGATCGATTCATAAGGGAAGGCGTTCTTGTAGTACTGACTTGGCTCGTTGAGGTAAGTAACTTGTCTAAACTTGGTTTGAGAGTAATTTTCCATTAGCTATGATATTTGATACATCTTGGGGTGACGCACATGCTAGGTGACAGGCATATGTGCGTACACTGTGGTTATTCATGATCCGAGTAGACCTTAGGCTATTATGTGCTTTGTTTTGCTATCATTCCTTGTTGTTTCTGTGTTTTCTTCACTTGTACGACTACTTGAGCTATTATTCATATTAGAAATCATGTTTAGGCTATGTGCTTATTTGTTTGAGATATGACAGGGCTATTCTTGCGATATTGAGTTGATTACCTTAATTGTAGTCATGATTCTTAGTCATGTTGTTAATCCGCGTATTATATCTCTTTTTTATGCATTCTTTATATGTTATATCGCATGTTGTTAATGCCCTTATATGTGTGACACAGTTTGAGCTAAGTACTGTGAGAATTGATGATTTGAGACCTAAGCAGTTGATGACTGATCTTGGACCATAGAGTCGATTTGATACTGATAGTGAGTTGATATGTACGCCAGGCCCCACATTGGGATAAGTGGTATTGATTATGAGGTGACGCGTGCTCCAAGCCCCATATTGGTCTAGGTGATATTGATTATTGACTTAGATCTAATCAGTGCTTAGGCTAGGACCCGCCCCTCCAGAGTCAGGTAATAACCTGTAGGTGCAGGCAAACGGGTCATTTATGTGCTTGGTGAGGGACTTGTGTCAGGCACCTGTATAGTGCTGAGTATCATTGTGTGTGATGATTAAAGGGCAATTGTGCCAGGCACTATACATGTGCTGGGATCTGATATGCTTGATGATTTAGTTGCGCTACTTTTGATTCTGGCATGTATACTTGTCATGCAGGTATAGGGTTGTGTTTCTTTCCTAATAACTTTGGTGCTTGATGTCTGCCTTGAACTTGGAATCACAGTTAAATTGATAAAACCATGTAAACCATTAATCTTGAAAAGCATGCTTATTTTTCTTCTTATTTTGAAAAGGGTTGAACTTGTTATTACTTGAGCTACTTTTCTTTTTGTCGTTATTCTGTCATTGTTGTTGTTATTGGCTATTGAAATTGAACATTGGACCTTGCCGAGCTCATCATTATTTTCAGCTGAGGTTACGCTTGCTACCTTTTGAGTACATAGGTTCGGTTGTACTCATACTACACTCTATACTTTATGTGCAAATCCAGGTGTTGCTAAGAGGGGTAATTGCTAGAGAGTGGCACCGATACCGGTCTTGGAGATTTCGAGGTAGCTGCTATTTGCATTCACAAGCCTTGAAGCCCGTTTTCTCTTAGTTCATACTATTACTATTTTATCTTTCACACAGTGCTATATTTTTTGTGACATCAAACTGTGCATTTCAATTTCGTAGCACTCATGTGCTCGATGACACCAGGTCGTAGGATAGTTTTCAGTTGCATTGTTATTATTGACTTCAGCTATTTATGTAATTTCACTATTCAGATTATTTAATATTGTTATTTAAGTTTGTTTCTACTTATTGATTGTTGGCTTGCATAGAAAGCAGTGTTAGGCACCATCACGGCTTCGGAGAGATTTTGGATTACAAGTTGGTATCAGAGCAATAGGTTGCTTAGGACTCACGAGTCATGAGAAAGTCTAGTAAAGTCTTGAGGATTGGTACAAAGACGTCTATACTTATCATCGAGAGGCTATATGGCTGTTAGGAAAACTTCTCTTTCTTTCTTTGTCCTGCAGATTTGTTTATACCTAAGCCTGAATCTTGATTTTTTTATTCTCTCACAGATGGTGAGGACACAATCGTCAGGTGTAGCTAAGCACGCGCAGATACCCCAGGCCAGGGCCATGAGAGGCCTGGGTCGAGTCCGAGGTAGGGTGGAGCATGCATCCTAGATAGAGCCCCTGCTCATACAATTGTTGTGGATCTACCAATAGCTCCTATTGAGGAGCAGGTTCATGATTATGTCAAGCCGGACGTACCAGCTCAGGTTCCCAAGGGTTTATTTGTTTTTCCAACTGTTCAGGGTGCTTTGATCCACATGGTTGGTTTGTTCGAGGGTTTGGCTCAGGCTGGAGCATTTCCTACTGTACCAGCTGCATCCCAGGCAGGGGGCAGAGCGCAGACTCCAACTAATCGTACCGTAAAGTAGGTGGCCCATTGGTATCAGACTCCCATAGTGTTACCACTTTGGGGAGTTCAGTCTACTACTGTCACACAGCCTGAGGATAGGCCCACGATGTTAGTAGATGAGCTGAAGAGACCGAATAAGTTCACAAAGTTGCATCCTCCTCACTTCAGTGGTACCCCTTCAGAGGATTCTCAGGAATGTTTTATTGTTGCCATGTGATTCTGCATAATTTGGGACTAGTTGAGTTCAATGGAGTTGACTTCACCACCTTCCAGATGCAGGGTCCAGCCAAGAGGTGGTGGCAGGTTTATGAGTTGGGTTGGCCAGCAGGATCACCTCCTGTGCTCAGTTCTCTAGGGTCTTTTGGAGTTTGTGCCATACACCGAGAGGGAGGAGCTGAGGAGGCAGTTTTTCAACTGGGTCAAATGTTAGTTACTGAGTATGAGATAAGGTTTACAAAGCTGTCTTGTCATGCTACTACTTTGATTCCCACATAGGAGGAGAGAGTGAGGAGATTCATTAAGGGTCTTAACTACATTATTCACCTTGCTATGGCTAGCGAGATCGAGACAGGGACTTCATTTTACCAGGTAGTAGGGATAGTGTGTCGTGTTTAGAGCATTCAAAGTGAGACTAGGGAGATGATGCAGGGTAGGGACAAGAGGTCCTAATATTTAGGTAGCATCGGTGGTGCCTCGTCTAGAGGCCGAGGATGAGGCTATTCTAGCAGGCCAGTTTATCATCCACCACCACCAGTAGGGGAGCTTTTGTGCAGTCTTCATTCAGCGCACTTCCCGCACAGAGTTCATATCACGCTCTATCAGTTCAAGGTTCGTCGGTACCAGGTTCTTATAATGGGTATTCTAGTTTATGGGGTCCAACTCAAGCCCCGCAGTCATTTCTAATTAGAGGTTGTTATGTGTGTGGAGAGTTGGGGCATGTTAGGAAATACTGCCCCCATCTTACCAAAGGTCAAGTGCAGTAGGGAGTTCAGACTATGATTCCTACAACGATTTCTACACCACCCACTCAGCCAGCTCGCGTGGGGGTCATCCAGGACGAGGACATCCTAGAGGGGGAGCTTAGTCTAGTGGAGGTCAGCCCAAATGTTATACGTTCCAAGGGAGTACTGAGGTCGTTTCTTCTGATGTATTGATTACAGGTATTGTCTTAGTGTGCCACAAGGATGCTTCAGTATTGTTTGATCCTGGTTCTACTTATTCATATATTCCATCATACTTTACTTCTATTCTGGATATGCCTCATGGTGATTCTCTTGTGCATGTGTCTATACCTATTGTTGATTATATTATGGTGGATCGGGTTTATCTGTTATGTGTGATCATTATTTGTGGTTTTGAGACAAGGGTGGGCTTTCTATTATTAGATATGGTGGATTTTGATGTGATCTTGGGGATGGATTGGTTATCTCTATACTACGTTATTCTTGATTGTCACGCTAAGACCGTGACATTGGCGATGCCGGATTTCCGAGGTTGGAGTGGAAGGGTTCTCTTAGTTGCATTCCTAGCAAAATGATATCATTCCTAAAGGCTCAACGGATGGTTGAGAAGGGATGTTCGGTGTATCTAGATTTTGTCTGTGATGTTAGTTCTAATACTCTTATTGTTGAGTCAGTTCGAGTAGTAAGGGAGTTTCCATATGTGTTTCATGTAGATCTACCGGGTACGCCACCCGATAGGGAAATTAATTTGGCACCGGGCTCACAAACTATTCTATTCCTCCGTATTGTATGGCTCCAGCGGAGTTGAAAGAATTGAAGGAAAAGTTGCAAGGTTTATAGATAAGGGGTTCATCATCCTAGTGTGTCACCTTGGGATGCACCAGTGTTTTTTGTTAAGAAGAAGGATGGTTCTACAAGAATGTATATTAACTATCGGTAGTTAAACAAGGTAACCATTAAGAACAAGTATCCACTGCTATGCATTGATGATTTACTTGACCAGGTTTAGGGTGCCATGGTGTTCTCGAAGATTCACTTGAGGTCGGGGTATCACCAATTGAAGATCAGGGCTTCAGACATTCCTAAGACTGCTTTCAGGACTTGTTATGGTCATTATGAGTTTTTGGTGATGTCTTTTCGTTTGATTAATGCCCCAACAGCATTCATCTATTTAATGAATAGTGTGTTCTAGATCTATTTAGATTCTTTTGTCATTGTGTTCATTGATAATATATTGGTGTATTCCCATAGCAGGGAGGAGCATGAGCAGCATTTGAGGATCGCGCTCCAGACTTTGAGGGAGAAGAAGTTGCATGCTAAGTTCACCAAGTGCAAGTTTTGGTTGGACTCGGTGTCATTCATGGGTCATGTGGTATCTAGTGGTGGGATCAAGGTGGACCCGAAGAAGATTGAGGTAGTTCAGATTTTGTCCAAACCTTCTACCACTATAGAGATCAGGAGCATTTTAGGTTTGGCATGTTATTATTGTGGCTTTGTAGAGGGAATTTCATCTATTGTAGCCCCATTGACTAAATTGACTCAAAAGGGCGCTCAGTGCAGGTGGTCGGATGAGTGTAAGGAGAGCTTTCAGAAGCTCGAGACAGCTTTGACTACAACTCTAGTGTTGGTTTTGCCTTTGGGATCGGGGTCATGTATAGTTTATTGTGATTCTTTGCGGGTTGGCATTGGGTGTATGTTGATGTAGGATAGTAGGGTGATAGACTATGTGTCGCGCCAGTTAAATCCCCTATGAGAAGAACTTTCCAGTGCATGATTTGAAGTTAGTAGCTATTGTACACACGCTCAAGATTTGGAGGCATTACTTATATGGAGTGTCTTGTGAGGTGTATACGGATCATCGAAGTCTCCAGCATCTGTTTAAACAGAAAGATTTGAATTTGACGCAACGAAGAAGGTTGAAGCTGTTGAAGGATTATGATATCACCATGATTTATCATCCGGGGAAGGCCATTGTAGTAGCAGATGCCTTGGGTCGAAAGCCAGAGTATGGGGAGTTTAGCATTTATTCCAACTGGGGAGAGGCCTTTGGCTATGGATTTTGAGGCTTTGGCCAACAGATTTGTGAGGTTGGATATTTTGGACCCTATCAGAGTCCTAGTATCCCAAGAATCTTTGTTTGAGCGCATTAAAGCTCGCCAGTATGATGATTCCCATATCACGACCCAAATCGATGGGCCGCGATGGGCACCTGGTGCCTTACCCAACTGAGTACCAACATAACATATTTTTTTCTTATCATACCATCATGGGTAAATGGTCCAGAAGGGTTGTCATGAGATAACTAGAAAAAAATATAAGGGAATACTAGACATAGGACGACCCAACATGATAAAGAAACTTATACTTGTGACATACGGGCCTATAAAGCCTACATGATCATTTGTATACTCAAAACGTAGGCCGACAAGGCCATACAATCTTTCATATATATGACATTTGTCTACAAGCCTCTAAGAGTATATAAACATCATAAAGGCTGGGACAGGGCCCTACCATACCAATAAATGCATGTCCCAAGCATACTGACCAAATAAGTAACTCCGGAGCAAATGGAGTGTACCAACACCTTCCGCTGAGCTGATAGCCTACTAGGAGGACTATCAACCTGTCTATCAGGACCTTCGGGCATGAAACGCAACGTCCCCAGGAAAAAGGGACGTCAGTACAAATAAAGTACCGAGTATGTAAGGCATGATAAGTAGTATATAAAAGACATGAAAGAAATATGGATTAAAGAACTCAACCTGTAAGTCTGAATAGCTCCGGGAATCATGAAACATTTATAATGTCATGCATATGTGTATAAATGTCATACCATGCATAGGTATATGCATGCATAACATCATCAAGCCTCTAAAGGCACCCCATCATATCATCTCGGCCTTTGTGGGCGAAATCATCAACGTACACTAGTTGACCACGTGGTGGTGCATATATAACGCCATAACCTTTTCTCATACCCCATATATATATAATATACGCGTATATAATGCCATCTGGTCATGGGTCAATGTACATATATAAATGAATGCAATGCATAATGAAGTAAGTCAATACGATCTCTCGTAATGTCATGAGACCCATGAATAGACGATATGATAGTAGGACATATGGGAAATCAAGAACATAGGCAACCCTAGTACTTCTAAGAATAGAATCATTTGTGAAAGTTGCATGCTTGCTCGTTTCGTTGTATCATATGGATCATGCCAAAAGGAAAGAAGGGATAGACTTAACATACCTCAAGTCGTCAATGCAACTTAACAACAAGCTTATGAAAACTAGCGCGCCAACCCTATAACAAAGAAATACATGTACAACTTAGATGGTGCTAGTATATCACGTATCTCAAATGATAACTCGATTCTAAAATAAAACGGGCAGCATTTCCCCTGATTTTACGGCTCCCTCAAGCCTACTATAGGATAGATATAAACATAGTACAATCAGCAACTCAAAAACAACCAAACTACCATTCGGGACCTTCAATACAACAAAATCCCCAAATATACCATAACACACCCAATCAACAAGTTATCAATTAGCCTGAAATTGCAATGACGAGCAACCAGCCTACTACCCTACCACATGTGCATTTCTCCATGTCCTTAATCCTTCCAAACTCCATAAATTATCAATACAATAGGCCAACACGAGTGGACTACAAAACAGTCCACTAAAAGTGAAATAAATTGAACTCACGGCTGATCACCGTCCCGTGAGTTCTAACTATTTGGAAATGAATTTATCAAACTTCCTTGATATTTAAAAGTTTAGATATGGAAAGTAGACATTTTCTTAACTATAAAGTACTTTCCAAAACTCAAACTACAAAGAAAAAGAGAGGTGATATAGCAATACTTACATCGTAGGGATCATTCTAATGTTATCGCTTCTTGATTTCGTACCCGGGATGTTAATCTTCTTTGAAACCCTATAAGAGAGCTTAAGTATATGTTTATAGGTATTCTCTGGTCGTGTACTATGGGAAAATTAATATAAAGACGACCCAAGACCTACATATATCAACTTTTGAAAAGTCAAAGAGGTACTAGCTTGGCACCCTAGCATTGGCCCATCTTCCAACGCTTATATCTTTTTATCTAGATGTCGTATGAATGAACGGTTCTGATAGTTGGAAACTACATTCCAAGACCTTAAATTTGGTATATAATATGTCCCAAAAATACCTCATATAACACACGAAATGTATTGCTCAAAAAGCTTCAGTGACACACCTACTTGCCACCTATGCAGTCTGCGCAGTCTCTCAAAACTGCAAATATCTCTCTACTCTGATGTCGTATTGACAAACGGTTTAATGAGTTAGAAGATAGACTCATAGATATTCCATTTGATATGTGTATAATCCCGTAATTCCAAGTATATTGGGAGAACATCTCTGCTACATTTGACCTAATGTTCAGCATATTTATGAATGTAACTTGTGATGACCTTTGCCAACTTTTGTTCCACAACTCGCTTGACTTCAGAACGTAATACACGACTATCATAAGACTACAATAACTCATAACATAACCTCTTTATCATGTTAATAACCCTAGTCTCACCCTAAAGTGCATGTTATAACATTCCAAACTTATCGACTTTCGACGAAACTTATTTTTCGTTTAGCTTCTAAGACTTCCAACCCTCTTGGTACTTGGTATTCATGATCTTAAAGATTTGTAACCTCCAAGGTAACATGATTAAATTACTTTATGTACTTTCAAAAACGATCTCATTTTTGAGATTACATCAATTGACTTACGAATACTGTCACATACGAAAATATGGGGTGTAACATCCCATTCGCTTGTCCTTAAGGACACAGTGCAGTAAGGTGGTGCTAAGGAAGTGACTATTGGTGATGATGGTGTGTTGCGGCTTCAGGACTGCATTTGTGTTCCTAATGTGGATGGTTTGAGGGAGTTGATCCTTGAGGAGGCTCATAGTTTGCGGTATTCTATTCTTCCGGGAGCTACAAAGATGTACCGTGATGTGAAGTAGCACTATTGGTGGTGGAGAACGAAGAAAGATATTATTAATTATGTTGCTCGGTGTTTAAATTGTCAGCAGGCCAAGTATGAGCATCAGAGACCTGGTGGTTTGCTTAAGAAGATCGAGATGCCGGAGTGGAAGTAGGAGTGCATCACTATGGAATTTGTGGTAGGTTTGCCACGGACATTGAGGATATTTGATGTTGTTTGGGTTATTATAAACGGACTAACCAAGTCTACACATTTCATCCCAATAATGACTTCCTATACTTTGGAGCAGTTGGCTAAGATCTACATCCGTGAAATTGTTCGCTTGCATGGTGTACCTGTTTCTATCATGTCGAATTGCGGTACTCAGTTTACTTCACATTTTCGGAGAGCTGTTCAACGTGAGTTGGGCATATAGGTCGAATTGAGCATCGCATTTAACCCTCAAACATATGGACAATTCAAGCAAACCATTCAGATTTTGGAGGATATGTTGAGGACTATGTCATAGATTTCTTAGGCCAGTGGAATTAGGTTCTTCCATTAGCGGAGTTTGCATACAACAACAGCTACCAGTTTAGCATCCATATGGCTCCGTATGAGGTATTATATAGGAGGCAATGTTGTTCTCCGGTTGGTCAGTTTGAGCCTGGGGAGGATAGAATATTGAGCACAAATTTGGTTTGTAATGCATTGGAGAAGGTGAAATTGATTCAGGAGCGGCTTCATCTAACACAATCTACACAAAATAGTTATGTTGATAGGAAAGTTCAGAATGCAGCTTTCATGGAGGGTGAGAAAGTTTTTCTTGGAGTTTCACCTATGAAGGGCGTGATGAATATTGGTCCTTTTGAGGTGTTGGAGAGAGTAGGTGAGGTAGCCTACAGACTTGATTTTCCACCCAGCTTATCGGGAGTTCATTTTGATGTTTCATGTTTCCATGCTTCGGCAGTACTATGAGGATCCGTCACACCGGCCGAGTCGTTACACCTCCGCAATATAATTATTCATGTAAATTATCTTGCCTTGGTTAACCTAAGCATGGAGATTAAAATTCTTTATGCACTCTAGTCAACTTGGCAAGTTCTTATTATCAGAAGACACCACGCATTTTAACAATATTTTTCCAGGATGTGCTACTAGAAGCTTGAGAAGCACTAAAGATGGTATTTTTGAATAAATCCAAAAGGAAAACTCATCTTGTTTAAAGATCTCTAGTTGTTGACTCAACTTGGAAAGAGGAAGATCATATTCTTCTTTTATTTATTTTTGTGGGTGTTGAAATGGTCCAAAAGATAATATAGATTCATGGAGCCCATGACGACACATAAGACATGCTTTACCAAATAGTATACTCTTGTAGAAGCTAAATATTCAACAATCACGAAATATGACACTAGGATTGAATGAAAATTACAAATAAACCTCTCCGAAAATCACCTTCCTTGAGCCATCAACATTAGGATCACCGATTCGATTCAGGACCATAGTACACTACGACCTCTGACAGCCACTTTCCCGGCACCATTCACAATACCCTTCCCCAAAGGCGATTGGAAGAAGACCATAACATCGGCCAACTTAACGCATTCAACAAGGACGACGACACCACATCACAGATGAAAACTCTACCACGCTCGAAGATACCAAGTCTCGTTAACCCATTGACCCAAACCTGAGCATTCGCAGCCCATTGCTCTTCCTCCGCCGGAAATAAAATACTGAATCACTGAATCATGTACTGAGTAAAACCTCCTTTCAATACATTCACTGCCCCTACACATAGAAAAGCATCCTACCATTACTTCAATACTGTGCGATAACCACTCATGAACATCATAGCAATTGGTTCATAGCCCCAAAACCATCATAAATACAGCTACTAAGCTGAGATGACAGAACATCCTTCTACAAGGCGACGACATTAGCCCAATCGAATACGCAGGGTGAAACATCCTGCACTACATCAGTAGTGCCATTAAAATTTCTCGATTCCAAATTTATAACAAGCGCTTCACGTCGTATAAGATTGAATAGGAAGGAAATGAAGGCATAAGCCTCAAAGGAATCAAATCGCACGATGAGGAATCAAGAAAGGGAAGTGCTCCTAACAATCTTGTAGCCCCTCGAAGATAAGTACAGACATCTCTGTACTGATCCGCAAGACCCTACTAGACTCGCTTATGACTCGTGAGACCTAAGTGAACCTAGTGCTCTGATACCATGTTGTCATGACCCAAAATCCATTAAAGGTCGTGATGGCGCCGGACACCGCTGTCAGGCAAGCCAAAACTAAATACATGACTTGGTTCTCATTTTTAATATTTCTGAAAACATATTTCCTTTAATTAAATAGTAAAGGATGGAGTTTACAAAATAAATAACAATATCTTTAAAAATTCCAATACAGTGCAACCCATAATCGCCCAAAACTTGGTGTCAAAAGTGCATGAGCATCAACTAGGAATATAAAATAAAATACAACATTTGTCTGGAATACAAATTGGACAGGAAGAATATAAATACTCTGAAGGAGACTCTGCTGGCTGCGGACTCGTAACGTGGAATGCAGCTCACCTAAGTCCCTGCAATAGTCGCACCTCTGCACCCACGAGGCCACTAGACATATATGCACCTGCAGAAAAATGTGCAGCAAGTGTAGCATGAGTATGTAAATTAACGCGTACCCAGTAAGTATCCCGCCTAACCCCGAAGAAGTAGTGACGAGGGGTCGACTTCGACACTTACTAAGGGCCAACAATATAATAATATGAAATTCTAATTAAGCATGATATATATAACAATAAAACTCAGAACAAATAATAACTGAACATTTCATCACCCTATTTAAGGACCCAAATCACTTCCTTCATTTAAAACAAATAATCTTTTAAATAATGAATTTATACCAATTATAAAAGGAACTTCCAGTTCTATTATCATACACGAATACCACCGAGGATGTTCTCTCGATCCAACATAAATGTAAATTGTGCACTGCCGAAGGTCGAACAGCGCGAACCATAGATGCGTCTATTAACCTGCAGAGGCAAAAGGCCCGCTCCCATGAGAGTAGTAGAAGAAATACCCAGCTCGCGAATCATACATGCGACGCGGTCAAATATAAAATATCAATAAATCATAACTCTTTCTTGATTCTTTTCAAAATAAAGACAATTCGACTTGAAGCTTTTAAATTCTTGAAATCCTTGACTTAGTTCCATTTGATACATTTAACAAATATAATCAAATAACGGTGTCCACAAAGCATGGTGTAAACCTAAAACTACCCGAACACAAACAGGAATAGTAGCAACGTACGGACTCTTGTCACTTAATGTATACGTAGCCCCCACAAATAACAACACATATTAATTAAGTTCACATATGGGGTAAATTCCCTCTTACAAGGTTAGAAAAGAGACTTACCTCGCTCCGAAGTTCTATAATCGGCTCCCAAGCCCTTCCAACAACTCAAACCGATCTCCAACGCTCCAAAACTAGTCAATAAATGTGTAAACCCATAAATATATACTATAATACTCATTATAATTCAATTTATAACAATTCTTAACTCTGCTTTGAAAAGTCGATAAAAATCACCCTCGGGCGCACGTGCCCGGATTCCAAAAAATTTCAAAGATAAACTTTACCCATGACACCACGAACTCAAATATATAATTTATTCCAAATTACATGTTCAATTTCGTGGTCAAAATCCAACAATATCAATTTCAAGGTTTTCCTCTTGAAATCCCAAATTTCTACAAATTTTCATATCTAAATCCATATATAATCCAAGTATTTAACTTGCAATAGGTGGAAATCACTTACTTTGACATAGATGACGAAAATTGGAGGGAAATTGGCCCCAAATGAAAATTGGAGGAAAAATGGCCAAATTCCGTCTTTAAAACAATCTGCCCAGGCCAGGCCCCTTCTTTGCGTTCGCGCTCAAAGCCTCGCATTCGCGAAGGCTGCAGACACCACTGCTTCGCGTTCGCGGCTGGAGCTCCGCGTTCGCGAAGGCCAAACTACTCCAGGCCCCCACTCTGCTTTTCTTCTTCGCGTTCGTGACTCCCGTGTCGCATTCGCGTAAGCTTCCTTAGGCAACCCTCTGCGTTCGCGACCTCCGCCTCGCGTTCGCGAAGGCCAAAACCCAACTGCCTCAAATTCCTCTTCGCAAACGCGGGACATTATTCGCGTTCGCGGTGAAGGAAATCAGATACGAGCAACAACAGTCCAAAATAACCCGAAATTATCCGAAGCCATCCCGAAACACACCCGAGGCCCCCGGGACCCCATCCAATCACACAAACTAGTCCCACAACATAACACGGACTTGCTCGAGGCCTCAAATCACATCAAACAATATCAAAATCATGAATCACACCCCAATTCGAGCTTAATGAACTTTAGAAATTTAAACTTCTACATTCGATGCCGAAACCTATCAAATCACGTCCGATTGACCTTAAATTTTGCACACAAGTCACATTCGACATTACGGACCTACTCCAACTCCTGGATTCAAAATCTGACCCCGATATCAAAAACTTCACTTCTGGTCAAACTTATCAAAAACCTTCAAATTTCTAACTTTCGCCAAATGACCCCGAAATGACCTACGGACCTCCAAATCCATTTTCGGACGCGCTCCCAATACCAAAATCACCATATAGAGCTATTCCCAGACTCGGAATCCCAAACAGACATCGATAATATTGAAATGCACTTCAACCCAAATTTATGAAATTCTTTCAAAATGCCAACCTTCCACAATAGGTGCCGAAACGTTCACGGGCGATCCAAAACCTAATCCGGACATACACTCAAGTCCAAAATCATCATACGAACCTGTTGGAACCTTCAAATCCCGATTCCGATGTCGTTTACTCAAAAATCATACTTTAGTCAATTCCTCCAACTTAAGGCTTCCAAAATTAGAATTTCTTTTCCAAATCAACTCTGAAATTTCCGAAATTAAATTCCGACCACGCGTACAAGTCATAATACATGAAATGAAGCTGCTCAGGGTCTCAAACCACTGAACTACACGCTAGAGCTCCAAAATGACCGGTCGGGTCGTTACATTAGGCCTGCTAATGGGACTCCAAATCAATTCTAATCATCCCAAAATAGGTAAATAACCTCTGAATAGTCCACAATAACCTCTCCATAACACATAGCATCAGCTGTCTAACTCTTAACATATCTTCACAGTCCACAACCAAGGAATAGTCTATCTTTGAGAACTTCCAGTTTCTAGAATCTCAAGATACATGAACCTCCATATTTGATACCAACTCCACAACTCAAATGGCTAACACATCCCTCAACACAACATCTCACGAGAAATACTCCAATAAAATCTCCGCACTACATAGTAAAATTTGAACATCGGCAGTCAACAACCAGGCAATTATCGTAATACTAGTAAACCTGTCGCAAGTCAAAACACGATGCGTCTTTTGAAATACGCACCCTTCTTAGGTGATACCAGATAGTTCCAACATTCTCTTAAATATCCGAAATAGTCTGTGTTGCCTAGAACTCATGACCTTCCCTTCGAAACTAAATCGCAACCTTGTACATGCAATTTCAATCCCACATGGTGCACCGTATCTATCATGCCATCATATAGAAAATACAAAAATCTCATTATCAACTCTAAATCACAAGTAGGATAAAAACCCCCATCAACCAGAAACCTTCCGCTTGACCCCATTTAGGAGAAAGGAAATCACAATAATCACCAAACTCTCCATGCCTATAGAAGACATATGTTTCAAGTCGTGGTCGAAACCGTCGAGAACTCTTCGAACCCATTTGCAAAATATTAAGCCATCAAAACTGGAACTCTCTAACTCAACCAAGTCACGTAGGTCCCCAAACCCAAGGGTATTTCCACAAAACACCTATAAAGCCTCGCCATACCAGAAGAATCGATCACTTCTATTACTATGTTGATCAGAACAATTACCAAGCTGACCCTTTTCTTCGAGTTTCCCCTTTTGACTTGCCTTCAAGGTAACTTTTTCTTTGCCAATGCTCTATGATCCTCAATCAAAGCTCATCCCAAGAGATCCTAGCATGAAACCACATCGTCCTAAGGCCCATAAGCCCATGTATTCCCTCTTAAGAACCCAATAGTACCTCAACCGAGATGCCTACTCTCAAGAGACCTTATGTGAATTTGAAGTTGTTTCTTTAATCTCTCTAATACTAAAATGTAGAGTCAATAATGATATAGAAATACCGCAAGTCTCGGCACCACCCAATGCAAATCTCAAATCTTAGGCATATACAAATCTGGGAAATCCTCAAATACCATATATGAATCTTGATCTCATTAGTACCTTCGCGAGAGTCATCCACTCTACTCTAATCTCCAATATACCGCCAATACGAGCCGAAATACTTGTGCTCCATCAGCACACAGACACCTCAAGAAGTAACACTGCCTTTAATCAACCGAGTGAATCCTTCTCCTTGCACACTACATCCACCACGAATAACCAACCTGAATCATTCCAAGATTTCCATATGCCCATAAAGTATAGTACATCATGCGTCCAGCAATTTCCTTGCTCGAGTCATCCTTGAAATCAACCTATGCAAGTCATCCCTGATCCACAAGTATGTCTCAGTCCAAAACTAATATAACACATTGCCATGAATTTTGATCGCCGATAGAAGCCTCCCCTACTTGGCTCGAATCCATAGAACATAACATCCGATAACCCACAATACCCTTACTCCATAAATGCCATGATATTGCACTGTAATTCAACTAAATCCTTCATGCGTTCATGTATCACTAGTCATAAATTGCCTCAAATCTTCTACCAAGAGAATATTCACCCTCGTGATAGTTGTGCGAACTTCCTAAAGCAATCCGAACTCAAATTGTAGCACATACACCTCCCATTGGGTAGGAAGAAAACTCTTCACAGAAACATCATTGGGATCACACAACCTCTGAACATCCCGCATGAGATAACCCATTTGCTTAGCCTCAAATTGGCATCTCTCTAGACCCTATCATGGTCATAACCACTATGCAACCACTTAATCTTCCCGATGCTAAACTCGTCAACAAGACAAAAGAATATACTATATTCCAATAATGAGCAACTAATAGATTCCTACCACACTCATAACTCAAGACTGTACAACACATCAAGATAGAAATCAAGCATCCATAGTCCTTTCGCATCCCAAGCAAAATTCTTCTCGTTACATCCAAATCATCTAAGCACATTTTGAAGTCACTTAATACTCATCATATAGCCATCCAATGACTCACTAAGCCATAAATACCACTCCTAGGGATGCTACCGGACATATAAGTCCAAAAGCACAAACGTACACAACTAAAACCACCGAGCTCGAGCTGCGGTCTGAACCTGGCCTCACGTCCTCCAAACTGGCCTATCTCCATAACACAGAGAACACATCTCGCACCTCACCCATGACATCACAAGTCATTGATGCACAGATGATACTGAGTGCTCAATATAACATATGAGTAGATGGAAAGAAATCAAAGATATACGCTTCAAGCTGAATCAATATCGTACGATAAAGAAAGAAAGATGGAAAGTTTCCTAGATGTCATGTAGCCACTGGAAGATAAGTATGGACATCATCATACCGATCCGCAAGACTCTACTAGACACTTTCTCATGACTCGTAGAACCTATGAACCTTAAGCTCTGATACCAACTTGTCACGACCCAAAATTCCACCTAGTCGTGATAGCACCTAACCCAACCTGCTAGTTAAGCCAAACAATAGTTACAATATTCTAATAAATATCATAAATAATCAATAAATAAAATAGCTAAACTTTCCATATAATATCCCAAGGATTGGTAGTACAAGTCATGAGACACTAAGATTTAGATTTACAAAGCTAGTACGAAAATAATTACAACATCTGTTGGAATATACATAAACTGAGTATGAATCCAAAACTACCAAGGACAAGTGGTAGCTACATCCAGAAAACAGGTACATCTTCAATGCCAGCTCCCGTTATCCATAACAACTCAGCTCCAAGATCTGCACACAGGTGCAGAAGTGTAGTATGAGTTCAACCACCCTCATGTACTCAGCAAGTATCATAACTAACCTTGGCAAAGTAATAATGGAAAGAATTATTAATGATACTTACATAGTAATGGTTCCCTCTAATCCTATAACACAAATTAAACCATATCGGCACACAAAGAGATAATGTGTGGAGTCCTGAATCAGTTAACAATCCAACATATAGAGAAGATATGCGTCCAATATCATTAAATCATCAAACTTGAATATAGAGAAGATATGTGTGAAATAGCAATACCTCCTTTAGCAAGTGCATCTAGAGAAAATATGCGTGATTAAACAAGTCAAGTCACGCGGATTCACATATAAGGTAGCTTATAGAGAAGATATGAATAAAGGCATGTATACACTCTAACATTAGAATACAGAGAAGAGATGCAGTAAAATCATGTATACATCCAAGAAATTTGAAAATAGAGAAGGGATGGAAAGTCCAACCAATGGTCAACTTTACCAAAATTCACATCAACCAGAAAACCGTCGGTTTCTCACAACCTGCGTGTACAACATCAAGAGATAAACATTACAGGGTGACCCTAGAGGGATAGATCCTTATCCACACGCTACACGGATAACTCATATGCTGCACGGACAACTCACGTGTCAATAATAATAACCTCATGGATAACTCACGTGCTAATAATAACAACCGCACGGACAACTCACGTGCCAATAGTAACAACCGCACGGAAAACTCACGTGCTATCATATCTCAACTGCACGGACAACTCATGTGCTACCAATCTAGTCCATATCATACAGAAATAATCTATACAAGACTACATGTGCATGAACAATGGATATCAAATTACATACTGATGGACTGGTATAAGTGACATGCTAATATGTATGCATGTGTGATGTGTGCTACCATAGCTAGAGTTAGGAAATTACATCACGAAAGTAACAATTATCATGTTCAATCAGGAGATTAATATGTAACCTCTAACATGATTCAAATAGCTCACAAAGGGGTACAAACATAGGGAGCATAATAACATGAATCTTAACAATCCATTCAAGGCATATCATAGCCTAAGCACTACGCCGAGCATGAATAATACCCTGGTGCACGCACATGGGATCAACCCCTCACATGTGCGCCACCCATAACATGAAGCCATCACTAATAACTCAGGCATCTAGTACCTCAACTAAGTTTAGGTAAGATACTTACCTCAAACAAGACAAATCAATACTTTAAGAATACCTTCCCGCGTGAATCGACCTCCGAACGGCTCGAATATAGTCAAAAGCAACTCAAAAATATCAAATAATGCCATAGAAATCAAACCCAAACGATAAAGGTCGAATCTTTAATCAAATACTCAAAGTCAACCCTGAGCTTGCACCCCCCGAAACCCAGTAAAACTCACAAATTTAGATAACCCATTCAAATACGAGTCCAACCATATAAGTTTCATCCAAATTTGACTCCGAATCGATGTTCAAATTCAATTTTTCACTTATGATTTTTTTTTATTATTATTTTTTGCAAAAACCCCTAAATTTTACTTTAAATTCCATGCTTTAGGTGTAGAAATCTATGGGAATCATGATATATAATCAAAATCAAGTTATGAATACTTACCCTCATGATTCAGGTGAAATTCATCTCTAACATTGCCTTGGTCTGCTCCCCAAGCCTCAAAATTTGTTAAAATGAACTCAAAATCTCGAAATTAGGCATTAAATACCCCTGCCAGGGCTCCTTCTTTGCTATCTCAGTTCACAAAATGCCCAGCACGATTTTACCCTTCGCGATCGTGGCCAAGAAACTCTGAGATCGCGATGAACACATTCGAACAAACTTACTTAACTCTTTCCAGATAGCCTCTTGTATAATGGCTATAACTTTCTGCACAAAATTCCAAATGACAAACGGTTTGATTTTCTGAAAACTACATGAGCTACAATTTTTATTTTTGGGTCATCTTCAAATTTCTTATGAATTGCAAGATATAAGCTCTGGAAGTCAGCCTAGCGACATCAAAAAAACATTTTTGCGCGATCGCGATTCCTAAGACCCAAACAATAATTTACTCTTCGCGAACGTGGCCCGAAGGTCTGCGATCACAATTCATACACCTGTAGCCAAAAACCAGCAACTGAAAAGGGCCTAGAAATGGTCTGAAACCACCCTGAAACTCACCTAAGGCCCTCGGAACCCCGTCCAGTCATTCCAACAATTCCCAAAACATAACACGGACCTATTCGAGGCCTCAAATCTCACAAAATAACATCAAAACCACGAATCACACCTCAATTCAAGCTCAATGAACCAATCAAACTTTCAACTTTCAAAACTCATGTCGAGCCACATCTAACTAACTCGGAATCACCTCAAATTTTACACACAAGTTTCAAATGACATAAATAACCTATTTCAACTCCCAAAACAATATTCTAAATCTGATAACATCAAACTCAACTCCAAGTCAAACCTATGAACTTTCCAAACCTTTAAATTTCCAACTTTCGCCAAATAGAGCCAAAACCTTCTAGAACATTCAAATATGAATCCGGACATACACCTAAGTCCAAAATCACCATACGAACCTATTGGAACCATCAAAAGTCTAATCCGAAGTCAAATGCACAAAAATCAAACTTGGTCAACCTTTCGAACTTAAAGCTTCTAAATTTAGAATCATTCTTCCAAATCAATCCTGACTTAAAAATCAAAACTGATCATACACGCAAGTCATAATACATCATATGAAGCTAGTTTTAACAATAGAAATATTTTAGAACTTTGACTTAAGCTATTTAAATTTTTATATAGTGAATAATATTTTTACAACAAGATCCAAGGTAACTGTCACGACCCAAAATCCCACCACATGCGTCGTGATGGAACCTAGTCTCTAAAACTAGGTAAGCCGATTTCTATCACATTTTGAAGCCTTTTTTTTTAATTAAATAAGTAACCAAAACTAACAGCAGAATAAATATGAATATACAACCTCCCAAAACTGGTAGTACTGAGTCACGAATTCTAACTGAATACATGGAATGATCACAAGGACCGAATATACAATACTGTTTGATTAAAAGTTAACAGTACAATGAAATGAAAAGACTCCAAGGGACTGCGACGACCAAGCAGCTCTACCTTGAATCCTTACGATCCCGCTTTAACTCTGCTCAAGTCTAATATCTCAAATACCTGGTTCTGCACAAAAATGTACAGAAGTGTAGTATGAGTACACCACGGTCGGTACCCAGTAAGTATCAAGACTAACCTCAATGGAGTAGAGACGAGGTACAGTCAAGACACTCACTAGTCTAACAACCTGTGCAATATAGCATGCAAAAATAATAGAAAATAAATAGCGGTAATAGCAACATCAATCAACTAGTGATTTAAACAGCAAGATAACAGGAACGTCATAAATATTGCTCAAACGAGTAATAAACACAGGTACAGCCAATTAATCAGGTCCTTCAGAATATACATCTTTTATCTAAGTTATTCAATAAAAATCTCTNATATAATTCTTTCGAATAAATATCTTTCAAATATACTTCTCTCAAGTAAATATCTTTATAATATAATTATTTCAAATAAATATCTTTCTAATATAATTCTTTCGAATAAATATCTTTCAAATATACTTCTCTCAAGTAAATATCTTTATAATATAATTATTTCAAATAAATATCTTTCTAATATAATTCTTTCGAATAAATATCTTTCAAATATACTTCTCTCAAGTAAATATCTTTATAATATAATTATTTCAAATAAATATCTTTCTAATATAATTCTTTCGAATAAATATCTTTCAAATATACTTCTCTCAAGTAAATATCTTTATAATATAATTATTTCAAAAAAATATTTTTCTAATATAATTCTTTCGAATAAAACTCACCATGTGACGCATCATTTAACTTTCCTGGCGTGAGGAATTCATTCAACATATCACATCAAATGGCACAGCAATACCTTCGTGCACTTAGCTCATTCTCACCCAATATATATATATTTGATTCAAATCAATTGACACGACAACACCCTTCGTGCATTTATATCTTCCTCGCTGTGAATACATATAATAGTACCAACTAGGTGGGAGAAATGCCAATAACAATAAAAATAAATAAAGTGGAGGCACACATGAAGCAACAACGACTACAAGTCGCACAGAAAACATAGGTGCACAATAACATCTCAAGATAAAGGCATGAATGTATACACAACAAAACGATATCACAATATAATGTATGTCTCTCGCCCTCGCCTGCACGGAAACACCCTTCTTGCCATGAATCTATGATAACATAAAAATAATTGCACGGCATCACCCTTCGTGCTTTTACTCTCATCCTCACCTGATAATATAAATGAAATAGCACGGCATCACCCTTCGTGCTTTATACTCTCAAATGGCACGGCATCACCCTTCGTGCTTTACACTCTCAAATGGCACGGCATCACCTTTCGTGCTTTACACTCTTCCTTACCAATAACATGTATATTATTACTAAGCAAGGTAGGAAGCACAAATAACATTAAGGAGAGTGTTTAAACCACGACACAATACAACAATTCATATTGCAATTTCCACTAACCACAACCAAATTCCAAATATGTAGCAGAATTAATAGATTTGTCAACAAATAGTTCAAGACTCCACACAACGTATAATAAACCTCAAAACAATCAACAGAGGTGAAAAATACTCAGTATAGGGCAACGCCTTCAATTTTCCAAATTCTAGATAATTATATTAACTCCTCAATTTAAAATTATTAATAAACATTTGCAGATAAGGGTTCCATCATGGATTTAATTCCAAGTGACAATAACACTAAATTTATTATATAAAATACAAATTTGACAAATAAGGAACGAGGCGTGATAATTCAAGGATTTACTAATGCCAATAATTATCTAATTTAATATATAAGAATGCCTAAAACTTTAAACCAAGAAAATTTGCACATATAAGCCCGAGTACATACTCGTCACCTCGCGTACTCGGCTTCACATTTCACAAATGGCACATAAGACTCGATGCCTAAGGGGTAATTCCCCCACTCGAGGTTAAGCAATACACTTACCTTTTTAAAGTTATGCCAATATTCCAAAATCGCATCCTTTCTTGAATTGACCTCCAGACCGCCCAAATCTATCCAAATTAATTGTTTAACTCCATTAAAATTCATCGGAAATAATTCCGGATAATAATACGTCGACGTAAAAATTTATTCCAAAAAGTCAACAAAAGTCAACGTAGGACCCGCCCCTCGGAACCCGATATAATTCGTATGAAATTCGAACACCCATTCCGATACGAGTTCAACTATACCAATTTTGTCAAATTCCGATAACAACTCGACCTCCAAATCTTACATTTTTGGTTTTGGAAGATTTTGCAAAACTCTTGATTTCTTCCATTTAAATCCGAAATAAATGATGAATATAACTATATAATCATGAAGTATAATCACTTTAGGATATAGAACACTTTCCCCAATCCATATGGTGAAAATTGCCTCAAACATCGCTTCAATTCGAGCTCCATAACTCCAAATATGTTAAATATGGCTGAAATCTCGAAATATAGCTACTGCCCAGATATTTACTCTTCGTGATCCGGAAACTGCTTCGTGATCATGAAGCACAAAATTTTTCAGCCCCAAAATTGCTCTTCGCGATCGCGGAAAACCAATCGCGATCGCGAAAAACAAACTCCCCATCTCTTCCGGACAGCTTCTAGTATAATAGTCATAACTTTTTGTACAGAATTCCAAATGATGAATGGTTTAATTTTCTAAAAACTAGATTGCAAGGACTATAACTTTCATTTGTTACTCATCTCTCAATTCCTTATATTTTTCTAGATATAAGCTTCCAAAGTAAGCCCTATGCAATATAGATTTTCAAACTCTTTGCGGACAGCCTATAGTATATCTACCATAACTCTTTGTACACAATTCCGAATGGCAAATGGTTTATCTTTCTGAAAACTAGACACAAAGGGCTACAATTTTTGTTTTTATATCATCTCCAAATTTCTTTATAGATTGTGAGATATAAGATTCCAAAGTCGGGTCAGTGCAGCAAAAATATTTCTCTACGTGATCGCGAAAGGCCTTCCGCGATCGCGATTCACTGGCCATTTTCCCCCATTTTATGCTTCGCGATCGCAGCCAATTCCATGCAATCGCATAGCACACTGTTGTAGCCAAAAACCAGTAGCTATAAATGGCTTAGAAATGGTCCGAAACCACCCGAAACTCACCCAGCCCTTCGAGACCCCGTCCAATCACACCATCTAGTCCCATAACATAACACGGACCTGCTCGAGGCCTCAAATCACATCGAACAATATAAAAATGACGAATTACACCTCAAATCAAAATTTATTAAGTTTGAACTTTCAAATTCTATATCTTGTGCCGAAACACATCAAATCAATTCGGAATGACTTCAAATTTTGCACACAAGTCATAATTGACATAACGAAGCTATTCAAATTTCGAGAATCGGATTCCGACCCCGATATCAAAAAGTCAACCCCCCCGTCAAACTTTCCAAAAATTTGACTTTCGCCATTTCAAGCTTAATTCCACTACGGACCTCCAAATAATTTTTTGGACATACTCCTAAGTCCAAAATTACCCAACAGAGCTAACGGAACCGACGGAACTCCATTTCGGAGTAGTCTTCACACATTTCCTACTATGGTCAAATCCTAAGACTTAAGCTTCTATTTTAGGTACCAAGTGTCCCAAATCACCTCGAATCATCCGATAACTAAATTGAACCGCGCACGCAAGTCAATACACATAATACGAAGCTGCTCAAGACCTAAAGTCGTTGAAAGGGGCATTAATTCTTTAAACAACAAGTCGGGTCGTTACATTCTCCACCTCTTAAACAAACGTTCGTCCTCGAACGTGCTAAAAATCTTTCTGAGGAATTTAAATTACTAAGTGTATTCTTACACACATACTTGTAGGTGACTCTACGTTCCCGCAATTTAACACGGGTCCGACAACACCATCTCAAATGAGATTATTTCTTTTCTCCATTCTTATAAGCTTTAAAGCAAAATCCCTAACTCTCCAATCATTTCCAAAATGCCTGATATTTACTTCGACACACGATATTAGTCTCAACTGGCTATAACAACTCATGCCTATGCACACATTAACTTTTTTGATAGTGTTGAAGTACTCTGGGGTGTTACATTCTCCCCCACTTAGGATTATTCGCCCTTGAATGAGAAGTAGAGCCCGCCCTCAAACACATAACATAACTTTTCTCTTCTTTCGCACATAACAATCTCCCAAAAAAAGAATTCCAAAAATTTCGGCAAAGTCTCCCATATAAATGGGCCTATCCACCTGCCAGGGTAACACCAAAACAACTCCTAACAACACATCCGCAACCCAACAAAATACCACAATGTATATATCAATAACACTAATCTCAATATTACAAGCATCGCATTATCATAATGATATCAGGATATGAAGCAAATCATATCCATCACCACATCTCTGGTCCTAGTAGTTGTTCATAATCGATTACAAGATCGCCAATTAACCTCGTATTAACCAAAATCTCATTTCAACTTCTCGTAACACTGACAGCAACACGTGAGGCATGAATACCTCATAATTATTTGCCTGAATTAACGAGCCATATTTAACACCACCCGGGCACTCACCTCATAGGTTAAAACTCAATAATTACAGCATAATTATGGCTAAATATGCACAGAAAGATATACAAAAATTGTCAGATAAGCCCATCAGGCATGACTCCCTATTAATACTATAGTACAAATTTAAATTTCACAAAGGGAGAATTTTATACTCATAAATATTTCACCATAAGGACCTCGTCCTTATATAACTTTCACAGTGGCTTATAGCCCGGTTTAAATATTTCACATCATATAAAAACAAATACGAGGATCTCGTCCTCAATTCTAAATCACAAGTGTTTTGCACATTGTGCCAACTGAAATTTTCAATTTCCTTTCTTTCTTCTTTTCAGTATATTTCGTAAACAGTTTTCATAACACATAATGAACCTTCATCCCGGTAGGGCATATAATGCATAAAATTGAAATCCATTATTCCCAAATCACATCAAAACCCACTATAGTGAGCAATAGAAAGTCATTTTTGGACTTATAGCCCTCAATAATGAACAAAAATAAAAATGATAGACACGGGATAACATCATCAAATCTTCCAGCAGGGGTAAACACGGGAGTGGAGTACAAATTCACTAATCCACCATATGTAAGGAGCATGAAAGGAGTTCTCACCTCGATAATCGGAATCAAATCAAAAATAAGAATGGTGCTCCTTTTATTATAAATTAAATCATACATGTAACTACACCATCTAGTGTATCGGCCTCATCCAATTCATAGCAATTATATCAACGGGTAGGGCCTCCACCTCTTAGGCGCCCTCTACCCGCCTGTTCTCCACCCCTAACTGGCTATGCACGTGGAGTATTAACTGGAATAAAGCTTGTAGTCTGAGTGTTCTGATGAAATCCACCCCTCCCAAGTCTGGGTCAATTTCTCTTGATGTGCCTAGTATCACCACACTCAAAACAACCCCTCTGCGGGTTCGGCTGCTCACACGGAGTCTGTGCCGGATAACTGGAATAACCATTATAGGAACCTCATGTCGGTGGTGCATTAAAAGAACTTTACTGGAACACCCCGAGTATTCTGAAATGTAGAATTATTAAGGACGCAGGAATACCGCAAGTCCCAGCATCATCCCATACAAATCTCAGCTTTAAATCATATACAAGTTTTGTAGAACCTTTCAATACCACATAAATACATCTCAGGCCAAAACTCATATAACACATGACCCCGCAATCTGATCGTTGATAGTGGACTCCCTCACTTGGCGCGAAGCCATAGGACACATTCTGATAATCCACAATACTAACCTTCATTGCTCGTAGGACACCGGTCATAAGACACATCAGGCCATTTATTTGGCGCATGTCATCCTCGTGACAGTTAAACTCGCTTCCTCCAGTGCCTTGGCTGTGTATGTACCCTTCGCTAAATAGAAATCACATACGAACTACATAGTCTCTAATACCACCAACTATTTCAGATCTACATCCACCTCGTGACCCTACCGCAATTGTGATGATTAGGCAATTAATTAAATCTTCTTAAGATCATACTTATTAACCGGATGTCAGAACCTGCTGCACCCCCATGTGCACAACTGAATGATCTTTAAATACTTCCGCATCCTCGATCTGGATGACACGTTGTAAAAATGGTTGAACAACCCTAGCGCCCTTATAACCCCTCTGCAGTATCATAAACCGTTGGCACATAGTTGATACCGAGTGCGCAATTTCATACACGAGTGGATGCAAAAGAACATAAGATATATGCTTCAAGCAGAATAAATGTCGCATGATAAGGAATGAAAGAAGTGAATTCTTCCTACTAACTTTGTAGCCTCTCGGAGATAAGTACAGACGTCTTCGTACCGATACGCAAGACTCTACTAAACTCGTTCGTGACTCGTAGAACCTATGAACCTAGAGCTTTGATACTAACATGTCACGACCCAAAATCCCACCACAGGCGTTGTGATGGCACCTAGTCTCTAAGACTAGGTAAGCCGATTTCTATCACATTTTGAAGCCATTTTTTTTAATTAAATAAGTAACCAAAACTAACAGTGGAATAAATATGAATATATAACCTCCCAAGACCAGTAGTACTGAGTCACGAACTCTAACTGAATACATGGAATGATCACGAGGACCGAATATACAATACTGTTTGATTAAAGCTTAACAGTACAATGAAATGAAAAGACTCCAAGGGACTGCGACGACCAAGCAGCTCTACCTTGAATCCTTACGATCCCGCTTTAACTCTGCTCAAGTCCAATATCTCCAATACCTGGTTCTGCACAAAAATATACAGATGTGTAGTATGAGTACACCACGGTCGGTACCCAGTAAGTATCAAGACTAACCTCAATGGAGTAGAGACGAGGTACAGTCAAGACACTCACTAGTCTAACAACCTGTGCAATATAGCATGCAAAAATAATAGAAAACAAATAGCGGTAATAGCAACATCAATCAACTAGTGATTTAAACAGCAAGATAACAGGAACGCCATAAATATTGCTCAAACGAGTAATAAACACAGGTACAGCCAATTAATCAGGTCCTTCAGAATATACATCTTTTATCTAAGTTATTCAATAAAAATCTCTGGAATATAATCCGTTTCAATAAATATATTTCTGAATATAATTCTTTCAAGTAAATATCTTTTGAATATAATTCTTTCAAGTAAATAGCTTTCGAATGTAATTCTTTCAAGTAAATATCTTTCAAATATACTTCTTTCAAGTAAATATCTTTATAATATAATTATTTCAAATAAATATCTTTCTAATATAATTCTTTCGAATAAATATCTTTCAAATATACTTCTCTCAAGTAAATATCTTTATAATATAATTATTTCAAATAAATATCTTTCTAATATAATTCTTTCGAATAAATATCTTTCAAATATACTTCTCTCAAGTAAATATCTTTATAATATAATTATTTCAAATAAATATCTTTCTAATATAATTCTTTCGAATAAATATCTTTCAAATATACTTCTCTCAAGTAAATATCTTTATAATATAATTATTTCAAATAAATATCTTTCTAATATAATTCTTTCGAATAAATATCTTTCAAATATACTTCTCTCAAGTAAATATCTTTATAATATAATTATTTCAAATAAATATCTTTCTAATATAATTCTTTCGAATAAATATCTTTCAAATATACTTCTCTCAAGTAAATATCTTTATAATATAATTATTTCAAATAAATATCTTTCTAATATAATTCTTTCGAATAAATATCTTTCAAATATACTTCTCTCAAGTAAATATCTTTATAATATAATTATTTCAAATAAATATCTTTCTAATATAATTCTTTCAAATAAAAGTCACCATGTGACGCCTCATTTAACTTTTCTGGTGTGAAAAATACATTCAACATATCACATCAAATGGCACGGCAATACCTTCGTGCACTTAGCTCATTCTCACCCAATATATATATTTGATTCAAATCAATTGGCACGGCAACACCCTTCGTGCATTTATATCTTCCTCACTGTGAATACATATAATAGTACCAACTAGGTGGGAGAAATGCTAATAACAATAAAAGAAATAAAGTGAAGGCACACATGAAGCAACAACGACTACAAGTCACACAGAAAACATAGATGCACAATAACATCTCAAGATAAAGGCGTGAATGTATACACAACAAAACGATATCACAATATAATGTATGTCTCTCGCCCTCGCCTGCACGAAAACATCCTTCGTGCCATGAATATATGATAACATAAAAATAATTGTACGGCATCACCTTTCATGTTTTTACTCTCATCCTCACCTGATAATATAAATGAAATAGCACGGAATCATCCTTCGTGCTTTACACTCTCAATGGAACGGCATCACCCTTCGTGCTTTACACTCTCAAATGGCACGACATCACCCTTCGTGCTTTACACTCTCAAATGGCACGGCATCACCTTTCGTGCTTTACACTCTTCCTGACCAAGCACATGTATATCATTAACAAGCAAGGTAGGAATCATAAATAACATCAAGGAGAGTGTTTAAACCACAACACAATATAACAATTCATATCGCAATTTTCTCTAACCACAACCAAATTCCAAATATGTAGCAGAATCAATAAATTTGTCAACAAATAGACCAAGGCTCCACACAACGTATAATAAACCTCAAAACAATCAACAGAGGTGAAAAATACCCAATATAGGGCAACACCTTCATTATTCCAAATTTTTGATAATTATATTAACTCCTCAATTTAAATTTATTAATAAATATTTGCAGATAAGGGTTCCATCATAGATTTAATTCCAATAAAATATCAAATCATTAAATACACGGAATTCACGTAAAATCCAAGTGACAATAACACTGAATATATTATATAAAATACAAATTTGACAAATAAGGAACGAGAAGTGATAATTCAAGGATTTACTAATGCCAACAATTATCTAATTTAATACATAAGAATGTCTAAAACTTTAAACCAAGAAAATTTGCACATATAAGCTCGAGTACATACTCGTCACCTCACATACTCGGCTTCACATTTCACAAATGGCACATAAGACTCGATGCCTAGGGGGTAATTCCCCCACTCGAGGTTAAGCAAGACACTTACTTTTTTGAAGTTATGTCGATATTCCAAAATCGCATCCTTCCTTGAATTGACCTCCAGACCGCCCAAATCTATCCAAATTAATTGTATAACTCCATTAACATTCATCAGAAATAATTCCGGATAATAATACGTCGACTTAAAAATTTATTCCAAAAAATCAATAAAAGTCAACGCAGGACTCGCCCCTCGGAACCCGATATAATTTTCATGAAATTGGAACACCCATTCTGATACGAGTTCAACCATACCAATTTTATCAAATTCCGATAACAACTCGACCTCCAAATCTTAAATTTTTATTTTTGGAAGATTTTGCAAAAATCTTGATTTCTTCCATTTAATTCCGAAATAAATGATGAATATAATCATATAATCATGAAGTATAACCACTTTAGGATATAGAATACTTACCCCAATCCATATGGTGAAAATTGCCTCAAAAATCGCTTAAATCCGAGCTCCATAGCTCCAAATATGTTACAAATGGCTGAAATCTCGAAATATAGCTACTGCCCAGGTATTTACTCTTAGCGATCGCGGAAAATGCTTCGCGATCGCAAAGCACAAAATTTTTCAGCCCCAAAATTGCTCTTCGCGATCGCGGAAAACCAATCGTGATCGCGAAGAACAAACTCCCCAACTCTTCCGGATAGCCTCTAGTATAATGGTCATAACATTTTGTACATTACTCTAAATGATGAATGGTTTAACTTTCTGAAAACTAGATTTCAAGGACTATAATTTTTATTTGTTGCTCAATTCCTAATTCCTTATATATTTCGAGATATAAGCTTCCAAAGTCAACCCTATGCAACAGAGATTTCCAAACTCTTTGCGGATAGCCTGTAGTATATCTACCATAACTCTTTGTACACAATTCCATATGACAAACGGTTACCTTTCGGAAAACTAGACACAAAGGGCTACAATTTTTATTTTTGGATCATCTCCAAATTCCGTATAGATTGCGAGATATAAGCTTTCAAAATCGGGTCAATGCAGCAGAAAATTTCCTCTACGCGATCGCGATTCACTGGCCATTTTCCCCCATTTTGTGCTTCGCGATCGCGGCCAATTCCATGCAATTGCATAGCACACTGTTGTAGCCAAAAACCAACAGCTATAAATGGCCTAGAAATGGTCCGAAACCACCCCGAAACTCACCCACCCCATCCAATCACACCATCCAGTCTCATAACATAAGACGGACCTGCTCGAGGCCTCAAATCACATCGAATAACATAAAAATGACGAATCACATCTCAAATCAAAATCTATTAACTTTGAACTTTTAAATTCTATATCTTGTGCCGAAACACATCAAATCAATTCGGAATGACTTCAAATTTTGCACACAAGTCATAATTGACATAACGAAGATATTCAAATTTCCAGAATCGGATTCCGACCCCGATATCAAAATATCAACCCCCGGGTCAAACTTTTCAAAAATTCGATTTTCGCCATTTCAAGCTTAATTCCACTACGGACCTCCAAATAATTTTTCGGATACACTCCTAAGTCCAACATCACCCAACGGAGCTAACGGAACCGACGGAACTCCATTCCGGAGTCGTCTTCACACATTTCCGACTATAGTCAAAATTCTAAGACTTAAGCTTCCGTTTTAGGGACCAAGTATCCCAAATCACCCCGAATCATCCGGTAATTGAATTCAACCGCGCACGCAAGTCAATACACATAATACGAAGTTGTTCAAGACCTTAAGTCGTTGAACGGGGCGTTAATTCTTAAAACGACAAGTCGGGTCGTTACAGTAACGCATTACAAATACGTGACTAATATCTTATTAACTTGAATTAATCCTTTTTAATTTAAAATTAATATTACTGTCAATATTTGTTGTGAACTTAAAGCCTTTATGTTAAGAAACATATTATGCTATAAACAAAAACCACAAAAAATTAGAAAAGAAAAGAAAAGGAAATGCTTCTTATTTAAATGTGGTTGCTATGCTTCTAATTTTGTTAAGCCACCATTGATCGGATATATGCTGAATCGGTTGGTTTTGATGAAACATAAATGTTTCTGGTGGTACATTATAGCATTCTCGTGGAGTAAACGGTCAGAACCATATTAAGAGGAGCATGTTACATCAAGCCATATTAAGAGCATGTTTGGTTAAATTGTCAAAAATAGTTTATGTCCAGTACTTCTTTTCATTTATCAAAAAATAATTTGGAAGAGTAGCAATTTGTATTTGATTAATTTGATAAATTCTTTTGTTACTACTTGCGTATTGCCAATATTTTCAAGAAGTAATATTTTAGCGTCAAATTACCAAAAAGGAGATGTATATGAATTGTTACATGTTTGGTGAGCAAGATGGGACACAAAATTTGGTTAAACACTTAGTTTTGTTAATAAGTTAATGTTATATTATAATTTTGTGAATAAGATATAAACTTTATTTACAAGATTAATATTCTTTGAATTGATAAATGAGTCTGCCTGTTATTATTGCAATTTCTAACTTAGTTTTGTTAACTCTAAATTTAAAAAATTTTAATAGAATACGCCTACCAAATAAGTAGAAAAGAAAATTTAAACTAAAAAGAATTTAAAAGTTACCAACAAAAAAGAAAGGAAAACTCGATTAAAGAATATTACTGATATATTCATAATAATGTCAAAGAAAATAGTGCTAAAATGTGAACTGCGTACTGTAATAGGAATAAAACAAAACAATCTTCTATTTTCTTAGAATCAAATCTTATTTTCAATCGCAAACATAACCTTATATTTTTAAATATTCTCACTTTAACGATTTCTATTACTTATTGTTAGTACAAGATAAATAATAGTATAACAATATGAAATTAGTTTTATGATATGTGTGTTGCACGTGTAAGTTGCGTCTATTAATAAAAGAATTATATTTAACAAGTATACGAATATAAAAATATTATAACTTCCTCTTCTACAAATGTTAGAGTCCATCAAAAGCCTTGTATTGTTGCAATTTAAAATTCTTTTACTAATCCATTTTAAATAAGTAAGATTCTTATTGAAAATTAAATTTTCTTAAAGTTGATTTGCACACATTTGGTGGTCAATTAATTTTGGATCAAATGTGCACAAGTATTTTAATACCTCAAAATATAAGATCTTTAATTGATATGAGTTAGAATATCTAAGATTTTTTATTATGGAATGCAATGCTCCAAAACTTACACAAAATTTGTAAATGAGTCAATTTTAATTGTATATGAGAGAATGTAAATAAAATTACAACTGACAACTTTTTAATTTACAATTGTCTATTAAGAACAAAGGAACGATTATTATTACATAACTTCAAGGACAAATTAAAAGTTAGAAAGCTTAAATCAAATTGAGCAAATTTACCTCCAAAGACATCGACATTGTGAAGATTTTGTGATAGACAATTGCTAAATTCGTAAGAGGAAAATTTAATAGTTGAATTCTTCTACGAACCCACGGAATTTGAAGAGCTTCTTCCGACGGCCAATTGTATGATACCTACAACAACAACAACGCAGACCTTATCCCTACCCTAGGGTAGAGAGGCTGTTTCCGATAGACCAACAACCCAGTATAATCCCACTAGTGGGGTCTAGGGAGGGTAGTATGTACGCAGACCTTATCCCTACCCTATGGTAGAGAGGCTGTTTCCGATAGACCCTCGGCTCCCTCCCTCCAAGAACTCCCCACCTTGCTCTTGGGGTGACTCGAACTCACAGACTCTTGGTTGGAAGTGGAGGGTATTTACCACTAGAACAACCCACTCTTATCGTATGATACCTATAATAATTAAAATGAAAATAAAAAGTGTTAAGAAGAGAAAGATACATAACGAAAATAAAGACTGTTAACAAAAGATTTGTAGCCTAAAGCAGTTTTGGTAAAGGGATCACAAACCTAAACGAAGAAAGACACAACTACCGGTATTAATTTTGGTAATAGAATTCTAAATCCAAAGTGAATCCTAAACCTAAACAAAGAAAAACAGATCCAACAGAAAAGGCAATAAAGAATCGTTTTTTGGTTTTTTCCTGCCAAAAATATTATTAGAGTGTATAATTACAATTTTATCTAATATAGAATACACTTATGAAGGATAAAAAAAGCGAACGATATTTCGGTAGGGGTTTCGTCTTTTAATATAGTATATATAGATATAGATTTAATGGGTAACTCTAAAAACTAGAAAGTTATTAGTACTAATTATTCTAGTAAATATAAATTTTTTATATGGTTATTTTTGTCCTAAAAAAAATTAAAAAGCACTTATTTTTAGGAGAGCCTACAATATTTTTAGCTCCTGCTCAAAAATTAAAAAACAATAGCTAATATACTACTCAAAAACTTGTTTTTCCCCAAAAGCTTGTCAAACACCTCCATTCTCTAAAATAAGTGCTTCTAAAAAAGAGCTATTGACCTTTCTAAAGAATGGCCATTATTACGACAAAGGTGGAGGTGGAGCCGGATCCAAGACTTTAAATTGACATGTCCGACCTTTCTCAACTGTCACGATCCGGAATTCCCACCGTTGGGACCGTGATGGCGCCTAATATTCCATTTGCTAGGCAAGCAGACATTAGAGAATTATTAAGCCAATCCTTATTCAATTCAGAAAATAACAACAAATAAGCTAAAATGAAATACAGCGAGCGTGGAATAATATAAAAATTTCATTAATTATTACCACCCGGATCTGGAGTCACAACTCACGAGCTACTATGATTTACTACAAACAAAGTCTGAAAAGGAAAAATACATTGTTTTGAAGTAAGCAAACAGTAAAAGATAAAACTAGGAAGAGGCTCCAGGGTGTGCGGATGCCTGTAGATCTACCTTGGGTCTCCTGACAGCAAATCCAAGCTATTAAGCCTCACGATCAGCTAGGGACCGGTACCAAAATCTGCACAAGAAGTGCAGAGTGCAGTATGAGTACAATCGACCCCATATACTGATAAGTGTCGAGCCTAACCTCGACGAAGTAGTGACGAGGCTATGACAAGACACTCACATAATAAACCTGTGCAGATAACACTATATGTACAAGAAAATAACAATAACAGCTAAACATGTACTATTGGGAGGGAAAACATACTGAGGGAAATACGAGATAGAGAACTGCAGCAGAATGGTAACTTGAACAGTCAATGTACTAAGAATCAATAAGAACCATTAAACATAGTAAAGGAAAAATGCACGGCATCACCCTTCGTGTTTTTACTCTCAACCTCACCATAAAATCAATAAAAATGACACGGCATCACCCTTCGTGCATTAACTCTCATCATATGGCACGACATCACCCTTCGTGTATTAACACTCACAATATGGTACGGCATCACCCTTCGTGCATTAATACTCACAATATGGCACCGCATCACCCTTTGTGTATTAACACTCACAATATGGCACGGCATCACCCTTCGTGCATTAACACTCACAATATGGCACGACACTACCCTCTGTGCATTAACACTCTCCCTTACCATAACAAACAACAACAGGGAGATAAAATAACGAGTACAAGCTTTATTTCAACATTTGGTTCCACAATATCAACCTCAACTTCGAAATCAATATTCAGTTATCACCAGAAGATCCGTAAATATGACAAGAACGATCAATTTAACAATACTAGTCTAAACATGAATAACATGAACAAGGAAGCTATAATTTCAAGAAACCAAGCCCCCCGCCCGCATGCTTTAACCCGACTATAACGCATAAGTACTCATCACGTCATATATATGTTGTTCCCTAACATCTAAACATGTAGCAAATAGACAAACAAGTTTTATTCCCTCAAGTCAAAGTTAGACACAACATTTACCTCGCTCTAAAGGCCACTTAGGGCTCAATTACCGCTTTTCTTATAGAATCCACCTCCAAACTAATCGTATATATTCACAAACGACTCAATAATATCAAATATTGCTAAACAAATCAATTACATTGGATAAATTTAAATTCCCCAAACTCCCCCCCCCCCC
>AWOL01S0020764.1:69905-80863 GCA_000715115.1 Nicotiana otophora
CCCCCCCCCCCCTCTAAAGTCAAAAATCGACCCCGGGCTTGCTTTGTCAAAACCTAAGGTTCGGACTAAAATTCATTTACATGTTCACCCCCGAGCCTGATTATATAATTAGTTTCAGAATTCGAGCCCAAATTGAGGTCTAAATCCTCAATTTGCAAGAAAAAACCCAATTCTTCCGAAATCTCTAGTTTTCTACCATGAAAGAACAAAGATTAGGGCTAGGAATTTAATGGGTGATGTTAGAAATGGAAGAAAATGAGTTAAAGAGTACAAATCTATGAATTAATGTTGAGTCTTCTCTTCAAAATCGCTCCTAGGCCGAGTTCTAATGGAAGGGTTATGGAATTTTGGGGGAAATCCCGCTACTGTTCTGTTTTAAGTCACAGACGTCAGGCCTTCTTCGCGTACGCGAAGGGCCTGCCACGTTCGCGATGAGCAGCAACCTGAGTGGCTTTCGCGTTCGTGAAGGCTGCTCCCCCATTGCCTTCGCGTTCGCGAGCCCATGCTCGCATTCGCATAGAAGAAAGACTGACCCCTCCCCCAGGTCCCTAAAGCTTCGCGTTCGCAAGAAGCTGGTCGCATTCGCGAAGGGTAAGGCCCTCATTGCTTCGCGTTCGCGACCCAGCTACCGCGTTCGCGATTAAGAAAATCATCCTGCCCCAGTTTACTCTTTGAATTTGCAAGAGTACCTTAGCGAACGCGAAGAAGAACACACCAGATATCAGCTGAAGCACAAAAACAGATTTTCTAAGTTCAAATCATCCTGTAGCCTATCTGAAACTCACCCGAACCCTCGGAGCTCCAAACCAAACATGCACACAAGTTCTAGAACATCATGCGAACTTTCTCGCGCGATCAAATCGCCAAAATAACACCTAGAACTACGAATTGAATGCCAAATCAAATGAAATTTAGAAGAAAGCTTTAAAACTTCTATTTTCACAACCGGACGTCCGAATCACGTCAAATCAACTCCGTTTTTCCCCAAATTTCACAGACAAGTTATAAATATAATAATGGACCTGTACCGGGCTCCAGAATCAAAATACGGACCCGATATCAACAAAATCAAATATCAATAAATTCTTAAAATCATTAAACTTTCAACTTTTAATTTTCCATCAAAATTCCATATCTCGAGCTAGGGACCTCGAAATTCGATTCCGGGCATACGCCTAGGTCCCAAATTATGATACGGATCTACCGGGACCGTTAAAATACAGATCCGGGTCTGTTTACTCAAAATGTTGACCAAAGTCAACTCAAATCATTTTTAAAGCAAAATTTCATATTGTTTACAGTTTGTAACATAAAAGCTTTCCAGAAACACGCCCGGACTGTGCACGCAACTTAAAGAGGGTAAAAATGAGATTTTTAAGGCTTCAGATCACAGAATTAGGTTTTAAAACATAAGATGACCTATCGGGTCATCATATTCTCCACCTCTAAAATAACCGTTCATCCTCGAACGAACATAGAATAGTACCTGGGCTGGTGAAAAGATGCGAATATCTACTCCGCATATCTGACACGGACTCCCAAATAGCTGCCTCAACGGGCTGACCTCTCCACTGTACTCGAACTGAAGGAAAACTCTTAGACCTCAGCTGTCGAACATGCCAGGCTAGAATAGCCACTGGCTCCTCCTTGTAAGTCAAATCCTTGTCCAACTGGACAGAGCTGAAATCTAACACATGGGACGGATCGTCGTGATACTTCCGGAGCATGAACACATGGAATACCGGATGAATAATTGCTAAACTAGGTGGCAATGCAAGCCTGTAAGCCACCTCGCCCACTCTCTCCAGAATCTCAAAGGACCCGATACACCTAGGGCTCAACTTGCCCTTCTTTCTGAATCTCACTACACCCTTCATGGGTGATACCCGAAGCAACACTCTCTCTCCGACCATGAACGCAACGTCATGAACTCTACGGTCAGCATAACTCTTTTGCCTGGACTGAGCTGTGCGAAGTCGATCCTGAATAATCTTGACCTTATCCAAGGCATTATGTACTAGATCTGTACCTAACAACCGAGCCTCCCCCGGCTCGAACCACCTAACTAGCGACCGGCACCGCCTGCTGTATAATGCCTCATAGGGAGCCATCTGAATGCTCGACTGGTAGCTGTTGTTGTAGGCGAACTCTGCAAGGGCAAGAACTGATCCCACGATCCTCCGAAGTCCATAACACATACGCGTAGAATATCCTCCAAGATCTGAATAGTGCGCTCGGACTGTCCGTCCGTCTGAGGATGAAACGTTGTGCTCAACTCAACTCGCATACCTAACTCACATTGTACTGCTCTCTAGAAGTGTGAGGTGAACTGCGTACCTCGATCAGAAATGATAGACACGGGCACACCATGAAGACGGACGATCTCGCGGATGTAAATCTCTGCCAACCGCTCTGAAGAATAGGTAACTGCCACAGGAATGAAATGCGCTGACTTAGTCAGCCTGTCCATAATGACCCAAACGGCATCAAACTTTCTCTGGGTCCGTGGGAGTCCAACAACGAAATACATAGTGATACGCTCCCACTTCCGCTCAGGAATCTCTATCTTTTGAAGTAAACCACCAGGCCTCTGATGCTTGCACTTTATTGCTGACAATTTAGACACCGAGCTACATATGCAACTATATCCTTCTTCATCCTCCCCCACCAATAATGCTGCCGCAAGTCTTGATACATCTTGGCAGCGCCCGGATGAATAGAATACCGGGAACTGTGGGCCTCCTCTAGAAGCAACTCACGAAGTCCATCCATATTACACACACAAACACGACCCTGTATCCTCAAAACTCCATCATCCCCAACAGTAACCTGCTTGGCACCACTGTGCTGCACCGTTTCCCTAAGGACAAGAAAATGAGGGTCATCATACTACCGCTCCCTGCGCTCAAACAATGAGGACCGAGCGACTGTACAAGCTAGAACATGACTGAGCTCAGAAATATCTAACCTCACGAACTGATTGGCCAAAGCCCGAACATCTAATACAAGTGGTCTCTCACCGACTAGAATATACGCAAGGCTGCCCATACTCACTGACTTCCTACTTAAGGCATCGGCTACCATATTGGCCTTCCCGGGATGATACAAGATGGCGATATCATAATATTTCAATAGCTCTAACCACCTCCTCTGCCTCAAATTGAGCTCCTTTTGTTTAAACAAGTACTGCAAACTCCGATGATCCGTGAAAACCTCACACGACATGCTGTAAAGATAGTGCCTCCAAATCTTCAGTACATGAACAATGGCTGCCAACTCTAAGTCATGGACAGGGTAATTCTTCTCGTGAACCTTCAACTGCCGCAACGCATATGCAATCACCCTTCCCTCCTGCATCAATACCGCACCGAGCCCAACACGAGACGCATCACAATATACCGTATAAGATCCTGAACTTGTGGGCAACACCAACACCAGCGTTGTAGTCAAAGCAGTCTTGAGCTTCTGAAAGATCGCCTCACACTCGTCTGACCATCTGAACGGGGCACCCTTCTGGGTCAACCTGGTCAATGAGGCTTCTATAGATGAGAACCCCTCCATAAATCGACGGTAATAGCCCGCCAAACCCAAGAAACTCCTGATCTCCGTAGCTGAAGTGGGTCTAGGCCAGTTTTGAACTGCCTCAATCTTCTTAGGATCTACATGAATGACCTCTGCTGATACAAACGTGCCCCAAGAAAGCGACTAAATCCAACCAAAACTCACACTTTAAAAATTTAGCATACAACTGGCTGGCTCTCAGAGCTGAAGTACAATCCTGAGATGCTGCTCATGCTCTTCTCGACTGCGGGAGTAGATCAAGATATCATCAATAAACACGATCACAAAGGATTCCAAATAAGGCTTGAACACTCGATTCATCAAATCCGTGAATGATGTGGGGAATTTGTCAACCCAAAGGATATCACCAAAAACACATAATGCCCGTAACGAGTCCGTAAAGTTGTCTTAGGGACATCAGATGCCCTAATCCTCAACTGAAGGTAGCCAGATCTCAAATCAATCTTCGAAAACACCTTGGCATCCTGAAGCTGATCAAATAAATCGTCAATCCTCGGCAATGGATACTTGTTCTTGATGGTGACTTTGTTCAACTGCCGATAATCTATGCACATCCTCATCGATACATCCTTCCTCTTTACAAACAACACAGGTGCACCCCATGGTGAGACACTAGGTCTAGTGAAGCCCTTATCAAGTAAGTCTTGCAACTGTTCCTTCAATTCTTTCAACTCTGGCGGGGCCATACGGTATGGCAGAATAGAAATAGGCTGAGTTTCCGGAGCCAAGTCAATACAAAAATCAATATTCCTGTCGGGTGACATCCCCGGCAGGTCTGCAGGAAACACCTCTGGAAACTCACGAACAACTGTCACTGAATCCATGGAAGGAATCTCCGCACTAGAATCGCGGACATAAGCCAAATAAGCTAGACACCCCTTCTCGGCCATATGTCGAGCCTTCACATAAGAGATAACGATGCTGGTAGAATGGCTAGAAGTCCCTCTCCACTCTCATCGAGGTAACCCCGTCAAGGCCAAGGTCACCGTCTTGGCGTGACAATCCAATATAGCATGATAAGGTGACAGTCAATCCATACCCAAAATGACATCGAAATCAACTATATTGAGAAGTTGAAGGTCTACACTAGTCTCAAGACTCCCAATGGTGACTACACATGAACGATAAACACGATCTACAATAATAGCATCTCCCACAGGTATGGACACATACATAGGAGCACCCAAAGAATCATGAGGCACAACCAAATATGAAGCAAAATAGGATGACACATAAGAGTAAGTAGATCCCGGATTAAATAGAACTGAAGCATCTCTACTGCAAACTGAAACAGTACCTGTAATAACAGCATCAGATGACTCAGCCTCAGGCCTGGCTAGAAAAACATAACATCGGGGCTGGGGCCCACCACCCTAAACTATGTCCCTGGGACGGCCTCTAGCTGGCTGGCCTCCACCTCTAATGGCCTGACCTCTACCTCTAATAGTCTGGCATCTACCTCTGGCTGCCTGACCCTTGCCTCTGGCTGGCTGAGCAGGTGGTGCATCAACTGGTGGTGCCGGAACCATGGCACGAGAACCCTGATGCTGTGAGCTACCCGATGCCCGAGGGACAAATCTAGCAATGTGTCTCGGATCACCACAAGTATAACAAGACCTCAACTGATGTGACTGCAGACCCTGAAACTGACCTTGTCGACCTGGGTAACCACCGTGAAAACTATGGAGCGGAGGTGCACTAACAGGAGCTGGTGGTGCACTGTGGGCTAGCTGGTCGGAATAAGGCATATGAGGGCCACGACCACTTGAGGCACTGTGGGATACCTGGAGTGCTGAATGAAACGACCTGGGAGGATGGCCTCTACCAAAAGTACCCCTGCCTCTAGATGAGGCACCGCTGAACCCCCGGAATGACGTGGTCTCTTGTCAGACCCTTGACCTCCCTGAGCAAGAACCATCTCGGCTTGCCTGGCAACATTGGAAGCCGCTTGAAAAGATATTTCACTCTCGGTCTCCTTAGCCATCTGCAATCTGATTAGGCTGAGCAAGTCTGTCAATAAACCTCCTCACCTCCCCTTCCCTCCCCCCCTCTCTCTCTCTCTCTCTCTCGGTAGGAAGCAGAAGAAGAGCATGACGGGCCAAATCCACAAAACGGGTCTCATATTGAGTAACAGTCATACTGCCCTGATGGAGACGCTCGAACTGATGACGGTACTCCTCTCTCAGTGTGATAGGGAGAAACTTCTCTAGAAAGAGCTGAGAGAACTGGTCACAAGTAAGCGCAGGTGACCCCGCTGGTCTGGTCAACAAATAATCTCTCCACCATTTCTTGGCGGAACCAGTCATCTGAAATGCAGCAAAATTGACCCCATTAGTCTCCACTATACCCATGTTCCGTAGCACCTCATGACAGCTGTCAAGATACTCCTGGGGATCCTCTAAAGGAGCACTACTGAAGTGAACTGAAAAGATCTTGATAAACTTGTCCAATCTCCGTAAAGTCTCAAAAGACATAATTGATCCATCACCAGTCTGTGCCACAACAAACGGCTGAACTACTCCGACTGGATGAGCGGCTGGAGTCTGATACTGGGGAGCCACCTGCTCCGGAGTGTGAGTAGTAGGGGTCTGGGCTCCTCCTCCATCCTGAGAGACGGTTGGTACCATGGGAAATGCGCCAGTCTGGGCCACACTCTCCATAAGGCCCACCAAACGAACCAAAGCGTCCTGAAGCACTGGGGTGGCAATGAACCCCTCCGGAACCTGAGCTGGTCCGATAGGCACAACCTGGGCTGGAACCTCTTCATCAAACTCTACCTGAAGCTCCACCACTGGTGCCGATGCTCGGGCTCTGGGCTGAGCCCTGCCCCTGCCTCGGTCTCTGGCACGGCCTCGACCTCGACCTCTGCCCCTCGTAAGAGCTGCCACTGGAGGCTCTGGCTGCTGCTCGGTTGAATATACGGTACGTGTTCTCGCCATCTACGAGAGACTAAGAGTAGAAGAGTTCAATTAGCATTGTGAGAAAAAAATCGCACTACAGAGAAGAATAGAAGTGAGATTTGTTCCTAAACTTCATAACCTCTGGAAGATAAGTACAGACGTCTCCATACCGATCCTCCAGACTCTACTAAGCCTGCTCGTGAATTGTGATACCTAGGCAACCTAGTGCTCTGATACCAACATGTCACGACCCGAAATTCCCACTGTTGGGACCGTGATGGCACCTAACATTCACTTGCTAGGCAAGCCGACATTAGAGAATTATTAGACCAATCCTTATTCCATTCAGAAAATAACAGCAAATAAGCTAAAATAGAATACAACGAGTGCGAAATAATATAAAAACTTCATTAATTACTACCCACCCAGATCTGGATTCACAACTCACGAGCTACCATGATTTAGTACAAACAGAGTTTGAAAAGGAAATATACACCGTTTTGAAGTAAGGAAACAATAAATAATAAAACTAGGGAGAGACTCCAGGGTCTGTGGACGCCTGCAGATCTACCTTGGGTCTCCTAACAGCAAATCCAAGCTGCTAAGCCTCACGATCAGATAGGGACCGGTACCAAAATCTGCACAAGAAGTGCAAAGTGTCGTATCAGTACAACCGATCCCATGTGCTGGTAAGTGTCGAGCCTAACCTCGACAAAATAGTGACGAGGCTATGACAAGACACTCACATAATAAACCTGTGCAGATAACAGTATATGTACAAGAAAATAACAATAACAGCTAAACATGTACTATTGGGAGGGGAAACATGCTGAGGAAAATACGAGATAGAGAACTGCAGCAGAATGGTAACTTGAACAATCAATGTACTATGAACCAACAAGAACCATTAAACACAGTAAAAGAAATAATGCACGGCATCACCCTTCGTGATTTTACTCCTAACCTCGCCATAAAATCAAGAGAAACGGCACGGCATCACCCTTTGTGCATTAACTCTCATAACATGGCACGACATCACCCTTCGTGCATTAACACTCACAATATGGCACGGCATCACCCTTCGTGCATTAACACTCACAATATAGAACCGCATCACCCTTTGTGCATTAACACTCACAATATGGCACGGCATCACCATTCGTGCATTAACACTCACAATATGGCACCGCATCACCCTTCGTGCATTAACACTCTCCCTTACCATAATGCAATGAACAAATAACAACAGGGAGATAAAATAACGAGTACAAGCTTTATTTCAACATTTGGTTCCATAATATCAACCTCAACTTCGAAATCAATATTCAGTTATCACCAGAAGATCCGTAAACATGACAAGAATGATCAATTTAATAATACTAGTCTAAACATGGATAACATGAACAAGAAAGATATAATTTCAAGACACCAAGCCCCCCACCCGCATGCTTTAACCCAACTATAACGTATAAGTACTTGTCACCTCATATATACGTTGTTCCCCAACATCTAAACATGTAGCAAATAGACAAACAAGTCTTATTCCCTCAAGTCAAAGTTAGACACAATACTTACCTCGCTCCAAAGGCTACTTAGTGCTCAATTATCGCTTTTCCTCTAGAATCCACCTCCAAACTAATCGTATATATTCACAAACGACTCAATAATATCAAATATTGCTAAAGAAATCAATTACATTGCATAAATTTAGATTCCCCAAACTTTCCCCCAAAAAGTCAAAAATCAACCTTGGGCCCGCTTGGTCAAAACCCGAAGTTCGGACCAAAATCCATTTACATGTTCACCCCCGAGCCCGATTATATAATTAGTTTCGGAATTCGACTCCAAATTGAGGTCTAATCCCCAATTTGCAAAAAATCCCAATTCTTCCTAAATCATTAGTTTTCTACGATGAAAGAACAAAGATTAGGGCTAGGAATTTAATGGGTGATGTTAGAAATGGAAGAAAATGAGTTAAAGAGTACAAACCTATGAATTGATGTTGAGGTTTCCCTTCAAAATCGTTCCTAGGCCGAGTTCTAATGGAAGGGTTATGGAATTTTGGGAAAAATCCCGCTGTTATTCTGTTTTAAGTCACAAGCGTTAGGCCTTCTTCGCGTTTGCGAAGGGCCTGCCGCATTCGCGATGAGCAGCAGCCCGAGTGGCTTTCGCGTTTCCGAAGGCTGCTCCCTCCTGGCCTTCGCGTTCGCGTAGAAGAATGACTAACACCTCCCCTTGGTCCCTAAAGCTTCACGTTCGCGAGAAGCTAATATCGTTCGCGAAAGGTAAGGCCCCCATTGCTTCGCGTTTGTGACCCCGCTACCGCGTTCACGATTAAGAAAATCACTCTGCCCTAGTTTACTCTTCGTGTTCGCGAGAGTACCTTCGCGAACGCGGAGAAGAACACACTAGATATCAGCTGAAGCACAAAAACCAGATTTTCTAAGTTCAAATCATCCCGCGAGAGTACCTTCGCGAACGCGAAGAAGAACACACTAGATATCAGCTGAAGCACAAAAACCAGATTTTCTAAGTTCAAATCATCCCGCGAGAGTACCTTCGCGAACGCGAAGAAGAACACACTAGATATCAGCTGAAGCACAAAAACCAGATTTTCTAAGTTCAAATCATCCCGCGAGAGTACCTTCGCGAACGCGAAGAAGAACACACTAGATATCAGCTGAAGCACAAAAACCAGATTTTCTAAGTTCAAATCATCCCGCGAGAGTACCTTCGCGAACGCGAAGAAGAACACACTAGATATCAGCTGAAGCACAAAAACCAGATTTTCTAAGTTCAAATCATCACGTAGCCTATCTGAAACTCACCCGAGCCCTCGGAGCTCCAAACCAAACATGCACATAAATCCTAGAACATCATACGAACTTGCTCGCGTGATCAAATCGCCAAAATAACACCTAGAACTACGAATTGAATATCAAATCAAATGAAATTTTGAAGAAAGCTTTAAAACTTGTATTTTCACAACCGAACGTCCGAATCACATCAAACCAACTCCGTTTTTCATCAAATTTCACAGACAAGTCATAAATATAAGAATGGACATGTACCGGGCTCCGGAACCAAGATACGGACCCGGTATTAACAAAACCAAATATTAGTAAATTCTTAAAATCATTAAACTTTCAACTTTTAATTTTCCATCAAAATTCCATATCTCGTGCTAGGGACCTCGGAATTTAATTCCGGGCATACGCCCAGGTTTCAAATTATGATACGGACCTACCGGGACCGTCAAAATACAGATCCGGGTCCGTTTACTCTAAAACTTAACCAAAGTCAACTCAAATCATTTTCAAAGCAAAATTTTATATTTGTTTACAGTTTTTAACATAAAAACTTTCCGAAAACACGCCCGAACTTTTCACGCTACTCGAGAAGGGTAAAAATAAGATTTTAAGACTTCAGATCACAAAATTAGATTTTAAAACATAAGATGACTATTTCACCTATAGGTCGTGATGACGCCCAACACTACAGCTAGGCAAGCCAACAAATAAATTAAACATCTATCTATTATTTTCAGAATAATTTTCTAAGTAATTTTATTATTTTTCTAGAAATATTAAAGAAATTTGAAAAGATACTGATTAACGTAAATCCAAGAAAATAATACAATTTCAAATTCTACCAATGTGTATGCCAAGACCTGATGTCACAAGTGTATGAACATCTAGTAGATTATACAAAACTCCAAATAATGTCTGAAATAAAAATAGACAGAATAAAATGCAAGAAGAGGCAGTGGTAGCTGCAGAACGGCTCAGAAAGGCAGCTCACCACTATGCCTCTAGATAACGTGGATGTGCGATGATAGGTCCTTCACTAGTGCCTGCCTCAGATCCTGCACAAAAAGTACAGCAAGTATAGTATGAGTACGTAAACATCTGTACCCAGTAAGTATCAAGTCTAATCTCGAAGTGGTAGAGACGAGATGGTCGACTTTGACACTCACTAAGGGTCAACAATATTAAATAGAATAAAACAGAATTTATTTAACTCACCATGATTCACAAAGTCAATAATAATTTTATTTAATCAGCAGAAATAATTAAATTCCCTTAAATGCAACAATTCTCAACATATTAATTGAATTCCTTCAATTCCAATAAAATTTCAATTTATCAATTAGCTTTACAAGCTGCAATAAACTATCCAAGTATCATGTAATTATTATTATTAGGCACGATTTCTGCCGAGGTCGTACGTCCCGATCCAAAGTGTCGTGTACATTGCCGAGGGACGTGCGGCGCGATCCATAGATGCATCTATCTTACCGAGGCGTTCGGCCCGCTCCACAAGAAAGGAGGACATTTTCTTATGTACCTCCGGAAGGAGAGTATATTTATTATAAGATAAATTCGGGAGGAAGAACAATTTCTCTTAACAATTAATTAATTTAAACAGAAAATCAAGCATATGAGATTTTCATCCTTTAATATTTTTATCTAACAA
>AWOL01S0020764.1:82466-111649 GCA_000715115.1 Nicotiana otophora
TAATATTTTTATCTAATAATTCACAATATATATATATATATATATATATATATATATATATATATATATTAATTAAACAAAGAATATAATTTACACAAATAATCCATGTTTTGAGTCCTAAACTACCCGGACTTTAGGATTAATAGTAGTTATGCACGGACTCTCGTCACCTCGTGCGTACGTAGGCCCCACAATTAGCAATAATTATTACTTTAATTACCTATGGGGTAATTTTTCCCTCATAAGATTAGACAAGAGACTTGCCTCGTCTTGCTCCAATTTAATCCACTAGTAGACCTTTTCCCCGATTATCCAACTTTGATTGGCTCGAATCTAACCAAAAATAATTCGATACAATCACCAAAAATTATATAATCAATTTCATAAGAAAATACTACATTTTCAATAAAAATTCCGAAATTAATTAAATATTCGTTCGTGGAGCCCACGTCTCGGAGTTCGACGAAAGTTACGAAATTCGACAACCCATTCAATTACGAGTCCAACCATACCAGTTTCACTCAAATCCGACTCCGAAATCTCAAAAATTCGTTTCTATGAGATTTCAAAATTTTCCCAAATTTCAATCTCAAAACACTAATTAAATGGTGAAAACAATGATATATTTGTGTATAATGACCAAATCCGAGTTAGAATCACTTACCCCAATGTCTTTCCTTGAAAATCTATCAAAAATCGCCTCTGCTCAAGCTCCAATTTGTCAAAAATGGTGAATGGGACAAATACCCTCCTTTATAATTCTGCCCAGGCAGCCCTCGATCATGACCTCGATCCTCAGCCTCGATCGTGGTTCGATCATGGCCTCGATCCTCGGCCTCGATCGTGGCTTCGATCATGGCCCTCGAGCCTTTGCCTTTGATCATGACCCTCGAGCCCTACCTTCGATCATGACTCTCGATCACGGCCTCGATCTTGGGTCTCGATCATGGGCCTCGATCTTAGGCCTCGATCTTGGGCTCGATCATAGCCCAGAATTTCTAGCAGAAGAGAAAAATTGCAACAGCTGTTTTAAGTCCAACTTTTGATCCGTTAACCATCCGAAACTCACCCTCGGCCCTCGGGACCTCAACCAAATATACCAATAAGTCCTTCAACATCATACTAACTTATTTGAAACCTCAAATCACATAAAATGACGCTAAAACCACGAATCACGCTCCAATTCAAGCTTAAGAAAACTTAAAATTTTCAACTTCTACATTCGATGTCGAAACCTATCAAATCAAGTCCGATTGACCTCAAATTTTGCACACAGGTCATAAATGACATAACGAAACTATGAAATTTTCAGAACTGGATTCCGACTCCGATATCAAAAAGTCAACTCCCCGGTCAAACTTCCAAACTTAAATTTCTATTTTAGCCATTTCAAGCCTAATTTAACTACGGGCTTTCAAATAAAATTCCGAACACGCTCCTAAGTCCAAAATCACCATACGGAGCTGTTGGAATCGTCAAAATTCTATTCCGGAGTCGTTTTCTCAAAATGTCGACCGAAGACAAACTTGGCCTTTTAAAGCCAACTTAAGGAATCAAGTGTTCTGATTTCAACCCAAACACTTCCAAATCCCGAACCAACCATTCTCGCAAGTCATAAATCATTAAAAGCACATACAGAAAGTTTTATTTTTAAGGAACGAGGTTCTAAAAGTCAAAATGACCGATTAGTCATTACAATGACCTATCAGGTCATCACATCAACTCATAATAAAATTTAAAATTATGCTTCAGATCGAATAGTTTAGTTTTGTACGCTTCCACATAAAAAAATTATACTCCGCATAAAAAATATTAGATTCCAATGAACCTAGGTCGATGCTCTAGATCCCGCCCGACTAAGTGATAAATTGAGGTAAAAGTATGTATTAATTAATTATAATTAAATAATAAAAAATATCATATATTCATTAATTTAATATAAATATCGAGTATAAATAAATATATATTTCACGATTACCCAGCAGGCACAAGTTGTGGTCATAAAGCTTGTATTGGCTGTTTGGCTCCCGAGTTTAGTTGTTAAGTTTAAAGCTCCGATAGATTATGTTCCAGATGTTTCTTTTTATTTTAATAATTTTAATATATGACTTTTTTTTTACTAAAATTCAATTCAATTGACAACTCTTTACTTCACAAACCTATATACCAGGCCTCCATATTATTAATTACACCTCTAAACATAATAAAATATACCCAAAACAACTTGGATTACCTAAACTAAATTCACATGGTAAAAAAGCAAATAAAAGGTATTTTTTCGTTTCGAAAGAATATCATAAGATGAAAAAGAATCAAAGTGATACCTAACTTGGCGATTTAGATCTTCAGATAAAAATCATTGTTTTTTGTTTTTGAATTATTAGTATTGTTTTCCTTTTTTAAGTTTGCTTTAATCAAAAGTCGTGCGGGTTCCGAAAGCCGCCCAACAGCCCTCTTGTCAAGCTTTTCTTTGTATCAGGGTTTATTATTTCACAAAACCCTAGTTCTCACTTCCCCAATCCAAATTTTCTTTCTGAAAATCAGAAATGAATATCAAGCACTTAATTTCCAAACAAACTATCAACAATCTGTCAAAACTCAATGGTAACATAAGAATTCTATCTCAATACCCCCATTTTCACCAGAATGCTCCAATCACTACATCCTCCATTACACCTTCCATCTGTTCGACGAAGTATCGCACTGATCTTTTCCAACCCCAAAATCCAAAATTTCGAAAAATGGAATCTTGGGGCAGTAAAAGATTCGTTCACACAGCTGAAGAAATGGTAAGCGAGTCAGAAACCGAGTCAGAGGATTATGCCACAATGAACGATTTCCTGTCAAGATTCGTTTGGATAATGCGTGGAAAGCTGGTTGAAGTGTATCCAGATTTTGAGAAGAAAACAATCGATGGGATGCTTTTGGTTATTGTGGGGAAGGTTGTATCTGAGCTGGAAAAGGGTGGTTTTGATCAGATGATGGGGTCTGCAGTGGCGGCATCAGAAGATTTTAGTGAGGATTTATGGAAGACAGTGTGGGAGGTGAGCAATGTGGTGTTGGAAGATATGGAGAAAGCAAAAAGGAAGGAGAAAATGAAGAACTTTCTTCAAGCTGAGGAAGTTAAGGAGATGTGTAGGTTTGCTGGTGAAGTGGGTATACGTGGAGACATGCTTAGGGAGTATAGGTTCAAATGGGCACGTGAGAAGATGGAGGAGTGTGAGTTTTATCAGAGTCTTGAACGTCTTAAGGAAGAGGAAGAAAAATCAGCTCAAGAAGGGAGCTCATATGGTGGTATTGGGGCCATGGCCGTGGAGCAGGACAGTGTTGGTGCAGAGGAGGAGCCTAAAGTTGTGTCTCTTCCGAAAAGGCGTGGGAAGCTTAACTACAAGATTTATGGACTTGATTTGTCTAATTCGAAATGGTCTGCAGTGGCTGATAAGATTCATGAAGCTGAAAAAATCATATGGCCTCAAGAACCAAAACCAATAGCTGGCAAGTGCAAAATTGTTACTGACAAAATCCTTGCTTCGCAAGAGGAAGATGATGCCTCTCTACTTCTAGCAGAGTGGGTAGAACTTCTCCAACCTACCAGGGTAGACTGGGTCAATTTACTTGATAGATTGAAGGAACGAAATCCTCATCTATATTTGAAGGTATTCCTTCCTTGTTAAGTTTTTTTTAGTTGCATGATTTTGAATAATTGTCATGCATTTTGACTTTCATTCCTACCATTGTTGTAGTGTCAAGTGGGGTCCACGCAACAAATCTAGAGAATTTAGGATCACGAGCTTGTGCCTGATAGTATGATAACAACAACAACAATAAACCTAGTGTAATCTCACAAGTGAGGTCTGGGGAGGGTAGTGTGTATGCAAGATTTATCCCTACCTTGTGAAGGTAGCGAGCATGTTTCCAATAGACAGTCGGCTCAAGGAAATGCCTGATAGTATGATAATGCTCATAAATATACTTGGATCCAAGCAAAGGCATTAGCTAAGGGCATACATTTTTCTAAGTAATTTTTATTTCTATATGCTTTTTTTACGTCATTCTGCACATTCTAGTTAACTTTATAAATTTGCCAGTCCTCAATCAATTGTACCAAAGCAACCTTTTTCTTATGAAATTAAGTATTGTTAGAAAAGAAAAAGTATTGTTCAAGAAATGTTGAACTTCTTTTTCAAAAAATGTACATGCACGGAGGAACATATATAGAAAACCTTTTCAAAAAGCATAAAAGACCAAAAGATAGAATTATGAAATATAATCAAATAGAGGAAGAAGCAGAAGAAAGAAATGGCCTATCAATTTGCACATATAGTCAGACACTAGACAAGAAGTAGATTATGGTATATAAGCCAAACTAGAAACATTTTGAGCATATCAGACACTTATTATCAAAATGAGGCAAAATTACCAGATTATCAAGTCTATGGCTCTTTGCTCAATGTCCTATGCCATGATATCTGGTGTGAACTTTTTTTATCTGATTACATCTGTCGTTATATTTTTACTTCTTTAGTTTTTGAGTTGCTTTTTACTCTGACTGTATTTGTCTGACACATCAAAGTCAGCGACTCAATTTTTAGAACAAAATCAAACTAGATAATGGCCCTACAAAATGTTGGAGACTTTAAGTTAATATCCTTAATTCACTTGTTCTTGAATGCCTTTTCATCTTACTGATAATGTAGAGAAATATAGGAATTTATAATCAGATTAGGTTTCTTCTAACTTTTTTGGGTTCTTCCAGATAAGAAAGTAGGATTGTTATGATGAAATCTTCACACGTTGGGCAAAATAATCTTGAGATAAGAAGTATCTGCCGCCTTGCGGTCTTATGCACTGGTGTAGTGCTGCAATCTGTATGGTTTTCTTGTTTCCTGTTAATCCTGTGAGGAACGCAAGGATGGAGTTAGATTAGTTAGTGAAATGCTTACAAAAAAGTTAGTGAAATTATAACTTTTGCCGATATAGAAATATTTGACCCACTGTTGCATCAATAACCAAATATTTTGAAAATTCTGTATTTAAATTGTTTTTAAGTTTTTGATGAAGTTTAAATTGTTCTTTAAGTATTGGGTAACTCTGATTTTTGTTGAACATGTTTAGATTGCAGAACATGTGCTTGGTGAAGAGTCCTTCCAAACAAACATACGTGACTACTCCAAACTCATTGATGCCCATGCTAGAGACAACCGCCTAACAGATGCTGAGAGAATTATCAAAAAGATGAGTGAAAATGGAATTGTACCTGATATTCTCACATCAACAACCATGGTTCACATGTACAGCAAAGCAGGTGATCTGGATCAGGCAAAAGCTGCATTCGAAAGCTTGAGGACTCAAGGATTCCTACCAGACATGGGAGTTTACAATTCCATGATCTTAGCCTATGTAAATGCTGGCGAACCAAAGTTGGGTGAATCATTGATGAGGGAAATGGAGGCAAGAGACATCAAGCCCTCTAAGGAGATTTTTATGGCCCTCCTAAGGTCATTTGCTCAGCGTGGTGATGTTAATGGAGCCCAAAGAATAGCAACTACAATGCAGTTTTCAGGGTTTCAGCCCACTTTAGAGTCATGTACATTACTTGTTGAGGCATTTGGCAAAGCTGGTGACCCTGATCAGGCAAGGCATAATTTTGATTACATGATTAAACTTGGGCACAAGCCAGATGATAGATGCACTGCTAGCATGATAGCAGCTTATGAGAAGAAGAACCTATTGGATAAAGCCTTAAATCTTCTAATGGAGCTTGAGAAAGATGGTTTTGAGCCTGGGGTGGCTACTTACTCTGTTTTGGTGGATTGGATGGGTAAAATGCAGCTAATTGATGAAGCTGAACAACTCTTGGATAAGATTGCTGAGCAGGGTGAGGCTCCTCCATTTAAGGTTCATATTAGTCTATGTGACATGTATGCAAGAGCTAATGCTGAGAAAAAGGCTCTTCAAGCTCTTAGAGTTTTGGAGGCCAAAAAGGAGCAGTTGGGACCAGAAGAATTTGAGAGGATTATACAGTCACTTATAGCTGGTGGATTTGTACAAGATGCTCAAAAGTTCCAAGGATTGATGGAAGGTCGGGGATTTACAGTATCCGAGCAACTTAAAGTAACGCTCCAGGCATCTCAAACTTTTCTCCGCAGGAGACCATCTGTAAGATAATGTTGGTCATTTGCATTTAGAAGGCAAGTTAGTGCTATCTTGACATTTGGCTCTTGAAAGTGTGTTTTAATGATTTGAAGCCTATAAGAGTTAATTGCCTCCATGTGATCCAGGAACCACCATGAGATTTTCTTCGTAAACTTAAAGCAGCAAGGGGATTACTGTTCTAGAACATTTGCGGCCATGCCTTTCTGCCTTTATTGTTGTTCTTTGACAGAATAGTTAATAAGTTTTTGACGTCTTATAAATGTCTCCTCCATTATCAGGTGCATCAATTGTCGTCGTTGTGATGTTGCAGCTCTTTCATTTCTTAATGCCTTTTTTTTTTCATAGCCTTATTACTCGGGACTGTTGAATTGATCTTGGAAATCAACATTAAAAGGACTGTGGTAAACTGATTTTCTCATCCACTAAAAATGCATTGGGTTTAAGTTAAAATATATTTTTTTGAGGCTGCGGTACTTAGCTGTTTAGCAATATCCTGGCAATAGTAGCAGGCTAGCAGTGTTTATCGTCTGGTCATGTGTGTTCAGATTTCAATCAGCTAACTCTTGACTTTTGCAGAGTCTCAATCATTTATAGGAGGGGTCTAATTGCAAATGTAGTAGCACTTTAATTTCGACATAAGATGTCTTGACCCTGTACTCTCCTTTTGCGCAAATATATCTGCACTGTGCATAATTGTATCATTGAAGAGTGATCTTCTACTTCTGGCACAGAATTTCTTTGCTTTTGTGTCAGTAGGGGACTCTATCTGCTGATGGATTGGATGTTTTACTTCTCAAATCTTTCTAAATCCTATGACACCATTTATAAAAGATTCATCAAATTGGGTACAATTGATCTGCTAGTTAATTGTTTGTGGGCAGATGAAATTGTTTTAGCAGCTATTTGAAGAGACCCACTGACAAGATGACATTAGTTTCTTTGAGTTGGCTACATTTGTAACTAGCAGAGCATGACAATTGTAGCTTGCTAGGTATATTTGTTCATTAGGTTTCACTAGTAGTATCCCCTTATTTATTAATTAGTGGCTTCACTTCTTGAGTTTGGTGCTCCACCAATGCTTTAAGAATATCTACATCAGAAATTATGCCTACTACCTTTCCATAGATAACTAGGGCATGCCACATTTCATTCTCAGCAATTGTAGCATAGTCCATCATTTTCCTTCACGAGTCAAGTCTATTTCTCTTCTGGCAATAAAAGGAAAACCTATATTTTTTCTGTCTTAAATGATCTTGTTCTCTCTATACAACAAAAGTACTGCTTTCATATCATGAGCAGTATAAGAATATCAGTATAAGATGTGACAGTTAGCATCTTGTCCTGTTCAAAAGGTTGGAAAGTAATCAGAAAACTAAATAAAGGTGGCAAAGCCGAGAAGACATGAACCCCAACGAGGATCACCTGGTCTTTGAAGCCCGCATTCTTGATTTAGTCCTCGCCCGGTATGAATTTCACCGGACTCAAGTAATTGCTCCAGTTTTTCAGCTTGAAGATGGCGAAGCAAATCTCTGCGTTTAAAAGATACTCCAATGACATTCAACACATTAGTAACATGACAAAAGAAGTCTTCGACATCCAAATGTTTTTTAGACATAGCTACAAGTGTTAATTGCAATTGATGAGCAAAGCAATGAATGTAATATGTCGATGAGCTGTCTTTCATAATCAAAGTCTTAAGACCACTTATTTCTCCCCTCATGTTACTAGCTCCATCATAACCTTGTCCACGTATTTGAGACGGACTTAGTAAGTGGTCCGAAAGCAAAGAGTAGATTGCTTCCTTCAATGAGCATGCTGATGTATCACTAACATGGACAAGCCCAACAAATCGCTCTACCACTTCACCATTTTTATCAACATAACGCAAAACAAGAGCCATTTGTTCTTTGTGTGAGATATCTTTGGACTCATCAATTAATATACTAAAATAATCTCCATTCAAGTCTCCAATTATAGCCTTTAATGTTTCTTTTGCATAAGCATTGATAATATCCTTTTGGATCATAGGGCAAGTCAAAGTATCATTTTGTGGAGCATTTTCTAATATTACTTTTCCCACATCCTGATGCTTGCCCCCATGCCATCGTAAGAATCCTAGAAAGAGGCCTTGATTTGTTGAAGATTCACTTTCGTCATGGCCCCTAAAAGGCAATCCATACAACAATAGAAGTCTTGCCACATCAATTGATGATTCTAAACGCATTCGATACTCACTTTTCAACTTCTCGGAGTGCTTATCAAAAACAACTTGAATTGATTGATGATGATTTGACAAATCTAGCATCTTGTTGAAACATTTATCATGGACACTATTAACATCACCAACATGTAAACGCAATCTTTCAAGACCCTTATTCCAAGCCCTAAAACTATTTTTTGTATAAAATTCACCCGCACTTCCATGAATAAATTTATTTTTGAACAAATAACAACATAAGCAAAATGCCACATCTTTCTTCACACTATACTCCAACCATTTAGAAAATTGACCATTGAACCAACTTCGAACAAATTGACGCATTCTTCCTCCTATTTGAGTTTTGGGAAATTGATCCTTGGAAGGTTGACAAGGACCTTGTTGAATGTAATGTTTCCCTACTTCATCTCGTATTCTAGGGTTATAGTCAGCAATAGGTATTCTTTCTCCTAGATCGCCTTTAAGTGACCTCAAATCGAGTTTATTTATAAGATAGGAATGATTGGCATTCGGTTGGATCAAGGATTGACAACTAGGACTTGGTTGAGAATGATCCAACCTCGTGACAAATTTATCCATCTCAATCAATTCCTATAAAATAGAAGTTCATTCTAGTGAGAAATATAGAACAATTTCTACCAGGTCATACCATCAATAAGTTTAGTTATTTTAAATTCTACAGTAAAACCATTTAAGAGGCATTTGATTTTCAAACACAACCAAAGAAATACATAACAAAAAAATCAAAATAGTGACAATAAAGTTTAGCAAGAACACTAATATCCAACTAAATACAAAACAAAAACATAGCAAGAACATATATTTGATGGGAAAAAAATAGCCACATAGGGTTAAGAAATAAACATGAGGAGGTGAGGATTGAGGAAACTTTACAATAGTGGGCGTAGTGAAATGACTAGTGAGCAATGAATGTGTGAAGCATCAAGCATCCGCAAAGGTAAAGCAAAATAAATGCTTACAGTAACAGTCTAACAGAGAAGCAAGAAGCAAAAGCAGTGGCGTGAATGAAGGCTGAAGCAGCGAGAATTGGAGAAAGGGAAAGGAGAAAGTGGACTTGGGGAATTGGGGCATTGTTTTACCTTTAATTATAAGAGGATATTCTATAAAGAGTACTTTTATTTTTATTTTATCTTATTTGTTTAAACTTAAACAAACAAACAAACAGAAAAGTAAAACATTTACTATAAAATATAGAAGAGTGTGTTGTGTAGTGTACTTAATTTTCTTAAACAAACAAACAGAAAAGTAAAACATTTACTATAAAATATAGAAGAGTGTACTTAATTTCCTTAAATTGCAACTGAATGTAAGCCAAAAATTTATTTGCTCCCGCTTGGATTCGAACTCTTGTCGTGCTGAACGAAAAGGCAGACCTTTGCCACTGGCACCTTTGCCACTTTTGTTCTACGAGTGGCACTTTAAATATATATCCTATTTCTTATACATATTTACATATATACATAAGGTTTTTGCCGAAACTTGCGGGTGGCGTACCACCCCGAACCGTGTACATAGATCCGCCCCTGAGTGTATCCCTGTTAATTCTAGGAATATGTTCCAAATTTGAACAGTCACGGTGCAGTGTAAGAACAGATGACTATTAGTTTCTGCTTTTCTTCCACATAGATGACATCTTGAGCACAACTACACACCCCTTTTCATCAAATTGTCCTGTGTTCATGCCTGTTTAACTATCAACCAAACAAAACATGCCACTTTGTAAGGGATTTTGGCTTTCCATATGTGTTTCCATGGCCAAAGATCAGTCATCATGTTTGTTTGATTAAGCACCTGATAAGAAGATTTAACAGACTGTGCCTCAGCCACCATGCCTCATCAGCATTCAGATTCACCCCTGTAAAATGATTGAGTGTGTTGTAGAAGTCTGTGATTCTAGTGATCTCCCAATCATTCAAAAATCTTCTATAAGTGAGATTCCATCCTTGAGCTGACCAAACATCATAGATAGTGGCCTTCTGCTGCTGATTTATGGAAAAAATATCAGGATACATTGTCTTCAAAGGCTCATGCCCCAACCAGTTGTCGTCCCAAAAAGAGGTGTTCTGCCCATTCCCCACTCTAAAGCTGATTTTGTTGCTGAAAATTTCCCAAAGAGCTCTAATTGCCTTCCAAACACTTGCCCCATAAGGAGAGGTTACTTTTTTTGTTTTCCAAGGCCCCTCCTCTCCATATTTGTCTTTAATTACCATCCTCCATAACGAATGTTTTTCATTAGTATATCTCCACAGGCATTTGATGAGGAGGCTTTGGTTATGTTTCCTCAAGTTTTTGATTCCCAAGCCTCCCTGTTTCTAGCTGAGTGTAAGAGCCTTCCATTTAACTAAATGGTACCCTCTTCATTCTGCAAGCACTATTTGTGCAGCAGAATGAATGTTAATAAATGGCATATGTGTGAAAGCAGTTTCGCATGTAAATGCACTGGTTAGTTTGGTCTGGTGATGAAAGATTATCTGTACTACTTGAGAGATTCCCTAGGAAGAATGTTCTCCCTTCGTTGGTTGTTGTAGGTTACATTCTTTGCTTAAACAACTAGGTCAGAAAAGAAAGAATGATGAGCTCTTTCTCTGAATTTTGTTTTATGCTTTGCTTCTTGGAGAGGCATTAGACAACTGATAGCATATTGCTGAACATAACTTTTTTGTGGTATTTCTTGTCTTGTTTTCTTTTTTCTCAACCTCTTTTATAATGATCTTTGGCAAGGAAATATGGTTTGCCCTATTGTAAGAGTGGTTGTCTTAGGCAAGTGTGTTCTGCTTGCCGCATTGTTGTGCAATTCAACTTACACCAGGACAAGAATATGAAGCGAGAAAATGTGTTGGAGTAAAATTTTGAAATTCTTTATAATATTATAGAGTTGGACATTGGCGAAAACGGTTAGAAAGTATACTTTAAAAGCTAAACCTCTTAAAGGAAGCAACTTTCACAATAGACTTCCCAGAAAACGGTTATTCTTTGAGAGGGGAAAAGAAGCAAAGCAATGTCAGAAATGTTCGAAGGTATCAAAAGGAAACCTATTTATATTAGTTTCAACGGTCATTTCGAATCAAAACCAGATAATCAAAGTATTGCAAATATTCATTTCCTTCACACAACATCCTTGTTAAATGGCAGCACGGAGGTTATCGTTTCGCTTTCGCCTTCCTTGGTCTCGAGATGAACCAGCTCCACCTCCACCTCCATCCCCAGCACCAGCAACCCAACCATCTACTCGACCCAATGCTGGCACGGCTCCCTCTCCGGCAACTCGACCAGCAGCAGGGTCACAGCCAGCTGCATGGACCAGCGCAAGCAATCTGTCCAGAGTTGAAACCCCAACCAGCAACCAGCCACCCAACCCCACGAGAAACGCCACTCCTTCAATTCCTACTTCACCAACTAAAGCTGGAACTCTGGACAATAATCAGCTGCCCAACACCAAAACCAGCACAACTCCAACACCATCTATCTCTCCACCTCGTCCTATCGAATCCTCCACCCCAAGCACAAGCCAATCACCTGCTACTCCTACCACTGCTGGCTCTTCGACTGAAACCCGAACCCCTACCCAAGCCTCGAATATGAGCTCTACCTCCACCAATTCTCCAGCTCGGCCTACGTCTCAAACCACCACCAGTAACCCTACTACACCAAAGGTTGCTCAGAGGCCACCATTTAGGCCCGCAGGGGCAGCTCCCTCTCCCAAGAATCGGGCATCCAAGAACGAGTCTCAACCTTCCTCACCATCTCAAGCAACTAACAAGCCCCGTAATACATCTCAACCAGCTTCACCATCTGGTGCAGCAAATAGGTCTCGTGCATCTCAATCCCAATCTCCATCTCGCTCAGCTCCTCAATCACCAGCTATGACTCCAACATCCTCCCCAACACGCAAGGCTCCCCACGTCCTTTCATCTAAAGCAGGCCAGGAGTCTTCAAACTCTCCATCCGTTGTGAAATCTCAAATGCATGAAAAGAATCAGGAAACTACTCTGCCAACATCGCCACCACAATCATTGCATGGGATTTCAAAGCCTTCTTCCAAATCCATAGAAGCAGATAAAGAAGCAACAGAACAAACGGAGCTTCGAACCAAGAAAGAAACCAAGTCAGATGCGGACTCTGAAGCAAAAATAAGGTTCACAGACAAGGCAATGCAACCTTCAGAAGAATCAGTGCCAAAATCCACTATAACAGGCATTACAAAAGGTCCATCTGAGAAATCAGATTCTTCCAGTATCAGTGGTGAACCTAAAATGCTCAAAGAGTCAGATACCAACAATCAGGAAACCAAAGAAGTAGTGCAAGAATCTAGACGTAAAGACTATGGTGCTGGAGAAAGAACCCCTGAAGTTCAATCGAAGCAAGAGGGTTCTAGCAAAGATCAAGTTTTGAAAAACTCTGGATCTAATGGAAGGCAGACAAGAACAACTACAACTCAGCCAAGAAACAAAACTGTGGTCAGTGGTTCTAGTCATAAAACTGTAGTATCCAATGAAGCACATATTCCCATTCACAAAGAGATCAAAGATAACATCTCAAAGGTTCTTAATAGAGTGGCAGTTGGAGATGACACGCAAAAAACTGGAAAAACGCCAGTGAATGTGATCACTCTTGCAGGTGATAATAGAGGAGCATCTATGCAACTTGGCTCCGATTCATCCACAAAAGGAGGGCGAATCCACATTCACAGAGGATACAAAATCAACCCTGATGAAAGTGCTGACACAACCACAGATGGGGAGGGAAGTCCAAAAGATTCAAAGACTAAGGAAGATCAAACCATAGCTGCATACATTAATTGCAATGTACAGGGAATCAACAACTCTATTGTATTTAATAGTTCCATAACAGAAAGAGATCCAGGTGTACACATGTCGATCCCTTCAGAACCTGTACATTCAAGTCTGTTTGATGCACACAAGGCAGAAGTCAGTGTTACACCTGCTAGAACAATCAGAAGGAGATGTCTCAGAGGCCTTTTCCTTGAATCAAGTGATTCTGATCCAGATAAACCTCGGCGACATGGTTGTCGAGTTGGCTGCAATGAGAAGAAAAAAATAACAAGATAAACGTTCTTTAAACAACTACACTTGATCTCAAAAATTCCTTGTATACATATTTTATAATCTATGTGTCAAGCAAATGTAATAAAGATGCGAGTGATTCATGAGATATGCTTGTTTGGTCCACTTCAGCAGGTTTGTTGTGCGCAAGGAGAGTAGGTAAAATTCTCAATTGAAACAAAAAGATGAAAAGAAATCGCTTGGTAATTAAAACAGCGATAGTATTTCTTTCAAGTTGACTCAATTTTTTAAACAAATTAACCATGCTAAAGAACAGAAGAAACTGGCAATTTTACTGTTTTCACATTGAAAGCATATCATCCTACTCTAACACAAAGTAACCTAGCCTCCACATAAAAGATTGTCTCTTGGGCCCGTGTCTCTTGGGCCCGGGGGGGGGGGGGGGGGGGGGGGGGAGAGGATATTAGGCTACTTACTTAGAAGACAAAGCATGAAAAAGTATTTCAAATCAGTACTCAAGAAATCGGCTATATCATGGGTCTCTAGTTTCCTGTAAAAGAAGGTTTTACTGATTGCTGTTAAACTTAAAAGCTTGTAGGAGTCTTTAATAGGTTACTAAAGAAATTCACAAAGTTATTTATACAAACAATTGGGCCTATGTTGATATTCCATTATCACCAGAAAAGAAAACATTAAAATTCTCATTTATTAACATTAGGGCGGTAGGTGTAGATTCATATCTAATCAAACACCTTAGCTTACTCAGTTATTTATAGTTAAAGTTGGAAGGATTTGATAACTTGAAACTATAAACATGTTTACATAGGAGCCTATGTAACAATGCTTAGCCAAATCTTAACTATTGGTTTCTGGTGGTCATTATGGATTCAGTCAATGAAAACAGAGAATGTTTTTGTTGATACTAACTTAGTAGTACTAAAGAATTAACAGTAAGGGATCTTAAATAAGAAGTATCCGTTAATCAAAAGCTGATGTTGTCAAACTAACAGAAAAATGGAAACATTAATTGATTATTTAGTTACTGATTTTGTTTTCTAATATGAGGACACTGCATGAGTTACGCCAACTTTACCCTGTATCAGCCTCCCATTTACCAACAATTTTGCATAAAAAAAGATCTTCTTCAATAAAGCGCTAATCTGATATGCTCAAGCCAGAGTTTTTAATATGATACAAAATTCCAAATCTACAAAATCTGACTTTGACTCTGTGTACGGGTAAAATCGGGGGCAAAGTTTTCCCCGATTCCCCGATAAGGGAACGAGAGGGAAGCACGGTTCGACGCAACTACAAGCAAGGCCGAAGGATCCCTCGTATCAGAACTCGGGAGGAGTGAACGATGTATCTAGGATCGGGCACGACAAAATAACGGACTCGGACCAAGTAAAATTTTGATACCACGAAAAAAGGAGGAACAGTTGGTCGTGATAAGTGGGGAGCCGTAATATTCTCCCTCAACCGGAATTACGGCACGGATCCCATCCGATATCAACTGCGGATTGGCATTTACCAGAAAAAGAAGATTTTAACCTTATTTAGACTTGTATTAGGACTAATATTCCCCTACTATATAAAGGGGAGAATTCTTTTATTTTAAACACATTATTGACACGCATATCAAAGCAATAAAAGTTCATTTTTGTCTTCTAGCTATTATTCAAAGTGCTCTTCGGTTATTCTCTTCTTTGATTGTAAACGAGCTCATATCGAGGACTCGATCGAGGCCGATTTTCAGTGTTCAACTTAAGGCCAGGCCTGATTGTTACATAGCGATTGGTTTGTCCGTTCATTCTCTCTTTAATTTAATTATTTGTTGTTCTTAGATCATTCGTATTGAATTAAATCATGTATCCGTTAAACCGCATATAAATTTAATTGTTACTCATTTTTAAGGGTAAACAGTTTGGCGTCCACTGTGGAGTTAAGAATAATAGTGGTGATTTGATACGAATCTCCATAACACACTCTGTTTTATGCTTGTTCTTTAAAGTTTTGATTCCAAAGGTTAGCCAAGGATGTCAAATTCTCAGTCTGCCCACTTGAACGTTGACGCTGAGTCAGGCCACCACGACGAAAGTAATAATGTGATACCTGGCAATGATGTGCCCCATGTTGATCCCAATAGTGTCCCAGCCGCCGACCCGGTCGATGCTAACTCACAGGTTGCCATCAACATCAATCTACCAATTGACCCCAAAAACAGCGTTCGCGGGGCACCCCGACCATCAGCTCGAGAGGCGCCTAAAGGTGAAGGTGACGGGGTGAGCTTGCGGCTTGTTTTCGAAATGTTGCAAGCTCAGCAAGCGACAATAACGCAGTTACAGAACCAAAGCCACGCCCCTAACGGAGTGTAGCCCGAGCGGACCAGGGAAAATACTCGAAGGGATGAACAAGTTGTCATGGAACCAGGAGAATTCGGGCCCGGGGAAACTTCCGAGGTAATGAAGATGCTCGAAGAGTTGACAAAACGGGTGGAGGCTGGCGAGAAAAAGATAGAGGCCAACGACAAGAAGGTTGAAACTTATAACTCCAGGATCGATCAGATCCCGGGAGCACCACTGATATTGAAAGGGTCGGACTCTAAAAGGTTCATTCAGAAGCCTTTCCCCCCGAGCGCGACACCGAAGACTATCCCAAAGAGGTTTCGAATGCCCGACATTCCCAAGTATGGGACCACAGATCCAAATGAGCATGTAACCTCCTATACATGTACATCAAGGGGAATGACTTGGAAGACGACGAGATTGAGTCGATGTTGCTGAAAATATTTGGGAAAACCTTGTCCAAGGGAGAAATGGTATGGTATCACAACTTGCCTCCAAATTCTATTGACTCGTTTGCTATGCTTCCAGATGCTTTCGTAAAGGCCCATGCCGGCGCCATCAAGGTCTAGACGAGGAAGTCGGACCTTTTCAAGGTCAAGTAGAGGGATAACGAGATTCTTAGGAAGTTCGTGTCGAGGTTCCAAATGGAACGAATGGATCTGCCCCCGGTCGCGGATGATTGGGCCGTTCAGGCATTTATTCAAGGGCTCAACCCCCGAAGTTCCGTGGATTCTCAGTAGTTAAAGCAAAACTTGGTGGAGTACCCAGCGGTCACCTGGGTTGACGTCCACAACAGGTATCAATCGAAGATCAGAGTCGAGGACGACCAACTCGAGGCCCCTTCGGGGTCTATTTATCCCAATAGAAACAATGACGGGTCTAAGAAAATCATCGATCAGGAGCCAAGGTCGGTCCGTAATCCATACCAGTCGTATGGTGCGGATAGGAGGGGAAACGCATCTGGGCGCCACCCAATAAGGAATGACAAGAGAAATGATCAAGGACCAAGCAGTTGGGGCTTGATGGGCAAGAGCGGGTTTGAAAGGTCGCTCGGGAGTAGGGAAGCACCGAGATTATTGGAGTATAATTTCAACGCAAACGCTGCAAGTATAGTGTCGGCCATAGGACGCATCAAAGAGACCAAGTGTCCAAAACCACTGCAGTTCGATCACGCCCAGAGAGATCATAGCTTGGTGTGTAAATACCACGGTACTCACGGTCATAGGACCGAAGATTGTCGATAGCTAAGATAAGAAGTAGCTCGATTGTTCAACAATGGACACCTTCAGGAATTCCAAAGCAAGCAAGCCAAAAACTACTTCAGAAACAGGGACGCCAACAAACAGGTCGAACAAGAGGAGCCCCAACATGTGATCAACATGATCATTGGGGGAGTGGATATCCCCCAATGGCCAATGATAAAATGCACCAAAGTTTCCATCATGAGGGAAAAATGCACCCGGGATTACGTCCTAGAAGGGGCCATCTCGTTCAGAAATGAAGACGCCGAGGGCATCATCCAGCCTCATAACGATGCACTGGTAATATTCGTACTTATCAATAAATCTTAGGTTAAACGCGCGTTGATTGATCTAGGTACCTCGACCAACATCATCCGATCGAGGGTTGTAGAACAACTGGGGTTGCATGACCAAATCATATTGGCGGTCCGGGTATTGAACTGATTCAACATGGTGTACGAAACTATAAAGGGTGAGATAACTTTATCGGTAAATACTGCCGGGACCATCCAAGAAACTAAGTTATATGTGATCGAAAGGGATATAAGGTACAACACCTTATTCGGAAGGCCATGGGTTCACAGCATGAGAGCGGTGCCTTCAACCTTACATCAAGCGCTGAAATTTCCCACTCCAGGAGGAGTCAAAATAATCTACGGGGAACAGCCAGCCACAAAGGAAATATTCGTTGTCGATGAAGTAATCCTGGTGCCCGTGGTTTCGACACCAAAAAGCATGGAACCGACCAAAGAAAAAGAAACTAAATAGCAATCAATGATACCGGCCTCAACCGATCCGAAAACACTGAAGGAGCACGGAGCGGGTGATGAGGATGATTACGACGTCCCGAGATCTTTTATAGCGATCGATGACACCGACACCACCAAATCGACGATCGTGGAGTTGGAGCAGGTTATATTAGTCGAGCACCTACCGGATCGAAAGGCATACCTCAGAACGGGACTAACCCCCGAGCTCAGGAAAGAACTTAAGGATTTTCTTTTTGATGACCCGATAGGTCATTTATAGTTTTGCCCTTCCTTTTTGCGTTTTGAGACCTCGTATAGCTCCGTTTAGCCTTCCTCGATTTGCATGCACAGTCGGCATCCTTTTTTCGAAAGTTTTTTATGAGAAAATTAATAAAAATGTGAAATCATGCCTTAAAATTCATTTGAGTTGACTACAGTCAACGTTTTGTATAAACGTATCTAGATCTGTATTTTGACGGTTCCGTTGGATCTGTATCGTGATTGGGAGCTCGGGCGTATGCCCGAAATCGAATTCAAAAGTCCCTAGCTTGAATTAACGTAATTTATTGAAAACTAGAAATTTAAAACTTTAAAGAATTCCTAAGTTTGACCATAAGTTGGCTTTGTTGCTATTGGATTTCGGTTCCGGAATATGGTATAAGTTCATTATAGTATTTATAACTTGTCTGCAAAATTTGGTGCAAAACGAAGTTGATTTTATGTGATTTGGATGTCCACTTGAAAAATTGCATGTTCTTAAGTTTCATTAAAAATTTTATTTGTTTTGGTGTCTGATTCATAGTTCTAAGTATTATTTTGGTGTTTTGATTGCACGAGCGAGTTCGTATGATGTTTTTGGACTTGTGTGCATGTTTGGTTTGGAGCCCCGAGGGCTCAGGTGAGTTTTGAATACGTGGCGGAGTGTTGAAAGAGTCAGGACTTTGCTGGTTCTGATGCACAGCCCTCAGACCTCGCAATTTCGAGGTCTGGTTCGCATTTCCAATAATATAGAGCCTCTATCAGGTTTGCATTTGCGAACAACTTCTTCGTAATTGCAAAGAGGAGGCTGGAATAACAGGGAACACAAGTGCGATCAATTGGTCGCTTTTGCAAAGCTCCAGTGTTCGCATTTGCGAACAAAGCATCGCAATTGTGATGGTAGCAGAGATGTGGGCTTTTTCACATTTGCGAAGAATTTCTCGCATTTGCGAACCCCAGGTTGCAATTGCAATTTCTGCGCCTAGACAAAAGAGAAAAAAAACGGGATTTAGCTCATTTCTATCAAGCTCTCAACCCTAAACACCATCTTCCCAAGAGATTTTCTTCCTAAATTCATTGGTAAGTGACTTTAATCTACTTCTTTTCAATTACCCATTACATTTGGGTAGAATTAGGGATTTTTGTAAATTTGGGATTTAGACCTCGAATTGAGGTCGGATTTCGAAACTAATTATATAACCGGGCTCGAGGGTGAATGGGTGATTGAGTTTTGGTCCAAATCTCGGATTTTGACCAAGCGGGCTTGGGGTTGACTCTTGTTGACTTTTTTCGAAATCATTAAAGATTGAATCTTTTTCACTCATGGGTAGTTTCTAAAGCTTAATTTGGATTGTTTGAACGATATTTGGTTAGATTTGAATTGTTTGGAGGCGGATTTTAGAGGAAAGGCTCCAATTGAGCTTTGATTTGATTGCGGACCGAGGTAAGTGTCGTGGTTAACCTTGACTTAAGGGATTAGAACTTGTTTGCCTATTTGCTACGTGATTAATATGTGGGTACAACATATATGTGAGGTGACGAGCATTTATGCGTTGTTGTTTGGATAAAGCATGCAGGTGGAACTTGTTGCCTTGTGATTTGTTGCCTTTTTAATTATGATATCCATGCTTAGGTTAGATTATTACTTATTTGATCATTTCTTTCGTAATTATTGCTTAATTAGTAATGGTTGAGTATTTTGGAAGTTGAGGTCTGATATCTTGGCATCATATTTGACGTAAAGCACATTCTCTGCGCTATTTATCTCCCGAATTTATATTATCTTTACTACATGGTAAGGGAGAGTGTTAAAGCACGAAGGGTGATGCCGTGTCATCTATATCATTTATTCATTTTTACATGGATAGATCGAAAGTAAAAGCACGAAGGGTGATGCTGTGTTATCCTTCCCAATTATTCATCGTTACATGGGCAAATTGAGAGTAAAAGCAAGAAGGGTGATGCTGTGCCATTTCATTTTACTTATGTTATCATTTCATGGTAAGGATGAGAGTAAAAGCATGAAGGGTGATGCCGTTCCATATTTATACCTTATGTTTATCTGTCTTCATTAGTTGATGAGTTATTTAGATATCTTGTGATGTCATACCTGTCATAGTTATCGTATCTTTTCCTCCTTTCGCATGTCCCCTCCAAATTGTACATTGTTAAATCTCCGTTTTGTTGATGTTGTACATATATACATGTTTGTACAAGTTTAATTATGTGAGTGTCCTGTCATAGCCTCGTCACTACCTTGTCGAGATTAGGCTCGACACTTACGGAGTACATTGGGTCGGTTGTACTCATACTACACTTTTGTACTTCTTGTGGATATTTTGGTATTGGTCCCAACGGTGCGTCAGCTCGGATTATTGCATACATAGACTTGAGGTAGATCTGCTGGCGTCCGCAGACCGTGGAGTCCCCTTCCTCCTCATTTACTATTCATTTCATTCGAAACCGTTGTAATTATTTCAGAATATGTTTGTAGAACTTCTAGTAGCTCGTGTACTCGTGACTCCGTATCATTGGGAGTAGATACTATTGCATGACTTATGCTAGTGTTGTAGAGTTCTTATCTCTCATTATTTATCATCACCATGTATAAACTATTAAAATTTGGCTATTTAACTATCTTACGTCAGCTTGCCTAGCAAGTGGATGTTAGGTGCCATCACGACCTCGAGGTTGGGATTTTGGATCGTGACAAGTTGGTATCAGAGCACTAGGTTGCCTAGGTCTCACGAGTCACGAGCAAACTTAGTAGAGTCTGGAGGATCGGTACAGATACGTCTGTACTTATATTCAAGAGGCTATGGAGTTTAGGAAAAATATCACTTCTTTCTTACTCTGCCGTTCGATTTTATTCTATCATTGATGATTGAACCATTCTATTCTTGTTCTCTCGCAGATGGCGAGAACACGCACTGCATCTATAGCCGGACAGGAGCCGAAGCCTCTAGTGGCAGCTACGACCACGGGCTGAGGTCGAGGCCGAGGTGGCGCCAGAGGCCGAGGTAGTGGCAGAGCTCAACCTAGAGCTCGAGTAGCAGCACCCGCAGTAGGGCCTCAGGTGGATTTTGAGGAGGAGGTTCCAGCTCAGACTATACTCGTCGGACCAACTCAGGTTCCAGAGGGGTTCATAGCCACTCTAGTACTTCAGGACGCTCTAGTCCATTTGGTAGGCCTTATGGAGAGTGTGGCCTGGACCGGTACCTTTTCGTTGGCACCAGCCGTCCCTCAGGCTGGGGGAGGAGCACAGACTCCTGCTAGTCACACCCCGAAGCAGGTGGCTCCCCAGTATGAGACTCCAGTAGCCCCGCCGGTTGGGGTGGTTCAGCCGACTATTGCGACACAGGTTGTTGCTAGGCCCGCCTTGTCTTCTGAGGTTCTATTGATGTTGGATAAGTTTACCAAGATCTTTCCTGTTCATTTCAGTGGTGCATCTTTTGAGGATCCACAGCATTTGCTGGACCATTGCCATGAGGTGTTGCTCAACATGGGTATAGTTGAGACCAATGGGGTTGATTTTACATCCTTTTAGATGACTGGTTCCGCCCGAAGATGGTGGAGAGATTATATGTTGACTAGACCAGCTGGGTAGCCTGCACTTACCTAGGATCAGTTCTCACAGCTATTTCTATAGAAGTTCATTCTTGTCACTCTGAGGAAGGATTACCGTAGGTAGTTCGAGCATCTTCAGTAGGGTGGTATGACTGTCACCCTGTACGAGACTCGATTTGTTGACCTAGCTCGCGATGCCACTATCTTGCTTCCTACTAAGAGGGAGAGAGTGAGGAGATTTATTGATGGGCTTACTTTCACTCTCAGGGTACAGATGGCCAAGGAGATCAGGAGTGATATCTCTTTCTAGACGGCCATAGATATTGCGAGATGGATCGAGCTGGTTCGTGCTCAGGAGAGGGGCCAGTGTCTGATGAGAGGCCTCATCATTCCGGTAGTTTCAGTGGTGCCTCATCTGGAGGTAGAGGTTCTTTTGGTAGGGGCCACCCTCCCAGGTCATTTCAGTCAATGCTTTAGGCATCCCACAGTGCTTCGGGTAGTCGGGGCCCTTATGTGTCTCATCTTGAGCAGCTAGCCTACAGTGCACCACCAACTCATATTAGTTCACCTCCGATCTAGAGTTATCAGAGTGGTTACCCATGTTGATAGGGCCAGTTCCAGTGTCAGCAGTCATAGTAGCCGAGGGCTTGTTATACTTGGTGTAATACGAGGCACATTGCTAGATTTTGCCCCCGGTCACAGGGCAACGTGCATCAGCAGGGTTCTCGTGCCATGATTCCGGCACCGGTTGCTCCACCGCTGCTCATCCAGCTAGAGGCAGGGGTCAGAAAGCCAGAGGTGGAGGCCAGGCTGTTAGAGGTGGAGGTCAGCCAACCAGAGGCCTTCCTAGAGATGTGGTTCAAAGTGGTGGGTCCCAGCCCCGATGTCATGCTTTCCCAGCTAGGCCTGAGGCCGAGTCATCTGACGCTGTTATCATAGGTATTGTTCCAGGTTTCCATAGAGATGCATCAGTTCTATTTGATCCGGGCTCTACTTATTCCTATGTGTCATCCTATTTTGCTTCATATCTGGTTGTGCCTCGTGATTCTTTGAGTGCTCTTGTGTATGTGTCCACACATGTGCGAGATTTTATTGTTGTAAATTGCGTCTATCGCTCGTGTGTGATTGCTATTGGGAGTCTTGAGACTAGCGTAGATCTTTTACTTCTTGATATGGTATATTTTGATATTATCTTGGGTATGGATTGGGTGTCATCTTATCATGCGATATTGGATTGTCACGCCAAGACAGTAACCTTAGCCATGCCAGGGTTACCTCGATTAGAGTAGAGAGGGACTCCTGGCCTCTCTACCAGTAGAGTTATTTCTTATGTGAAGGCTCGACGTATGGACGAGAAGGGATATCTAGCTTATTTGGCCTATGTCCATGATTCTAGTGCGGAGGTTCCTTCCATGGATTCAATACCAGTTGTTCGTGAGTTTCCAGAGGTGTTTCCTGCATATCTACCGGGGATGCCATCCGACAGGGATATTGACTTCTGTATTGATTTGGCTCCGGGCACTTAGCCCATTTCTATTCCACCATACCGTATGGCCCCGTACAGAGTTGAATGAGTTAGATGAGCAGTTACAAGATTTGCTTGATAAGGGCTTCATTAGACCTAGTGTCTCACCCTAGGTTGCGCCTGTGTTATTCGTGAAGAAGAAAGATGTATCGATGAGGATATGTATAGACTATCGGCAGTTGAACAAGGTCACTATCAAGAACAAGTATCCGTTGCCGAAGTGATGACTTATTTGATCAGCTTCAAGGTGCCAAGGTGGTTTCAAAAATTGATTTGAGGTCTGGCTACCATCAGGTGAAGATTAGGGAATCCGATGTCCCTAAGATGACTTTTCGGACTCGGTATGGGCATTATGAGTTCCTTGTGATGTCATTCGGGTTTACAAATGCCCCAACAACATTTATGGATTTGATGAACCGGGTGTTCAAGCCCAACTTGGATTCTTTTGTGATTGTATGCATTAATGATATCTTGATCTACTCCCGTAGTCGAGAGGAGCATGAGCAACATCTTTGAATTGTACTTCAGACTCTGAGAGATAGCCAGTTATATGCCAAGTTCTCAAAGTGTGAGTTTTGATTAGACTCAACTGCCTTGTTGGGGCATGTTGTATCGACAAATGGCATAAAGGTAGATCCTAAGAAGATTGAGGCAGCCTAGAACTGGCCTAGACCTACTTCAGCTATAGAGATCCGGAGTTTCCTAGGTTTTGGCGGGTTATTATCACCGATTCGTGAAGGAGTTTTCATCCATAGCAGCCCCATTGACTAGACTGACCCAAAAGGGTGCCCCGTTCAGATAGTTCGATGAGTGTGAGTTGAGCTTTCAGATGCTCAAGACTTCTTTGACTACGGCGCCGGTGTTGGTGTTGCCCACATGTTCAGGATCCTACACGGTGTATTGTGATGCATCTCGTATTGAGCTCGGTGAAATATTGATGCAGGATGGCAGGGTGATTGCGTACGCATCGCAATAGTTGAAGGTTCACGAGAAGAATTACCCTGTTCATGACTTAGAGTTGGCAGCCATTGTTCATGCTGAAAATTCGGAGGCACTATCTTTACGGCATGTCATGTGAGGTATTCACGGATCATCAGAGTCTACAGTATTTGTTCAAGAAAAAGGATCTCAACTTGAGGCAGAGGAGGTGGTTAGAGCTGTTGAAAGACTATGAGTATGGGTAGCCCAGCGTATATCCCAGTTGGTAAGAGACTGCTTACAGCAGATGTTCAGGATTTGGACAATCAGTTCATGAGGTTAGATGTTTCAAAGCCCAGTCATGTGTTAGCTTGCACAATCGCTCGATCTTTCTTGTATGAGCGCATCAGAGAGCGTCAGTATGATGATCCCCATTTGTTTGTCCTTAAGGACACGGTGCGGCACGGTGGTGCCAATCAGGTTACTGTTAGAGATGATAGGGTTTTAAGGATGCAGGGTCGTATTTGTGTGCCCATTATGGATGGGCTTCGTGAGTTGATTCTTGAGGAGGCCCACAGTTCCCGATATTCTATTCATCCGGGTGTCACGAAGATGTATCAGGACTTGCGGCAGTATTATTGGTGGAGGAGGATGAAGAAGGATATAGCTGCATATGTAGCTCGATGTCTAAATTGTCATCAAGTAAAGTACGAGCATTAGAGGCCTGGTGGTTTGCTTCAGAGGTTAGAGATTCCTAAGTGTATGTGGGTACGTATCACTATGGATTGTGTTGTTGTACTCCCACGGACACAAGAGAAGTTCGACACGGTATGAGTCATTGTGGACAGGTTGACCAAGTCGGCATATTTCATTCCAGTGGCAGTTACCTATTCCTCAGAGTGGTTAGCTGAGATCTACGTCCGCGAGATCATCCGTCTTTATAGTGTGCCCGTGCCTATTATTTCTAATCAAGGTACGCAGGTCACTTTGCACTTCTAGAGGGCTGTACAATGTGAGTTAGGCATGCGGGTGAAGTTGAGTACAACATTTCATCCCCAGACGGACGGGCAATCCGAGCGCACTATTCAGATATTGAAGGATGTTCTTCGCGCTTGTGTTATGGATTTCGGGGGTTCTTGGGATCAGGTTTTGCCTCTTGTGGAGTTTGCCTATAATAATAGATACTAGTTGAGCATTCAGATAGATCCCTATAAGGAATTATACGAGAGGTGGTGCCGTTCACCAGCTGGATGGTTTGAGCCGGGGGAGGCTCGATTGTTGGGTACAGATTTGGTACAGAATGCCTTGGAGAAGTTCAACATTATTCAGGATCGACTTTGCACCGCTCAGTCTAGGCAGAAGAGTTATGCTGACCGCAGAGTTTGTGATGTTGCATTCATGGTTGAAGAGAGGGTCTTTCTCCGAGTATCACCCATGAAGGGTGTGATGAGGTTCGAAAAGAAGGGCAAGTTGAGCCCTAGGTATATTAGACCCTTTGAGATTCTTGAGAGAGTGGGTGAGGTGGCCTACAAGCTCCCATTGACACCTAGTTTGTCAGTTGTCCATCCGGTGTTCCATGTGTCTATGCTCCGAAAGTATCACGGTGATCCGTCCCATGTGTTAGATTTCAGCTCAGTCCAACTGGACAAAGATTTGACTTATGAGGAGGATCCGGTGGCTATTCTAGTCCGGCAGGTCCGATAATTGAGGTCTAAGAGTTATCCTTCAGTTCGAGTGTAGTTGAGAGGTTAACCAATCGAGGCATCCACATAAGAGTCCGAGTTGGATATGCGGAGTAGATATCCATACCTTTTTATCAGTCCAACTACCTTTCTATGTCCGTTCGAGGACGAATATTTATTTTAGAGGTGGAGAATGTGATGACCCGATAGGTCATTTATAGTTTTACCCTTCATTTATGTGTTTCGAGACCTTGTATAGATCTATTTAGCCTTCCTCAATTTGTGTGCAAAGTTTGTGTCCTCTTTTCTGGAGAGTTTTTATGAGAAAATTGATGAAAATGTGAAACCATACCTTAAAACTCATTTGAGTTGACTACGGTCAATATTTTGTGTAAACGGAACCGGATCAGTGTTTTGACGGTCCCGGTGGTTCCGTTCGTGATTCGGGACTTGTGGGTATGCCAGAATCGAATTTAGACGTCCCAAGCTTGAATTATCGTAATTTTTTGAAAACTAAAAATTTAAAGGTTTAAAGAATTCCTAAGTTTGACCGTAGTTGTCTTTGTTGCTACCAAGTTCAGATTTTGGTTCCGAACCTTGGTATGAGTTCATTATCGCATTTATATCTTGTCTGCAAAATTTGGTGCAAAATGGAGTTGATTTGACGTGATTCAGACGTCCGGTTGAAAAATTGCATGTTCTTAAGTTTCATTGAAAATTTTATTCGTTTTGGTGTCTGATTCGTAGTTCTAGGTATTATTTTGGTATTTTGATCGCACGAGTGAGTTCGTATGGTGTGTTTGGACTTGTGTGCATGTTTGGTTTGGAGTCCCAAGGGCTCGGGTGAGTTTCGGACGCGTGGTGGAGTGTTAAAAGAGTTAGGACTTTGCTGGTTCTGGTGCACAGGCCTCAAACCTCGCAATTTTGAGGTATGGTTCACATTTGCGATAATACAGAGCCTCTGCCAGGTTCGCATATGCGAACAACTTCTTCGCAATTGCGAAGAGGGGGCTGGGACAACAGGGATCACAATTGCGATCAATTGGCCGCTTTGCGAAGCTCCAATGTTCGCATTTGCGAACAAACCATTGCAATTGCGATGGCAGCAAAGATGTGGGCTTCTTTGCATTTGCGAAGCATTTCTCGTATTTGCGGGATTCGCATTTGCGAACCCCAGGTCGCAATTGCTACATCTGGCCTGGACAAAAGAGGGGAAAATCGGGATTTAACTCATTTCTATCAAACTCTCAACCCTGAACACCCTACAGGCGATCTTCCCAAGAGATTTTCTTCCTTAATTCATTGGTAAGTGACTTTAATCTACTTCTTTTCAATTATCCATTACATTTCATAAGTTTTCAAGATCAAATCTAGGATTTTCATGGTAGAAGTTAGGAATTTGGGTAGAATTAGGAATTTTTGTAAATTTGGGATTTAGTCCTAGAATTGAGGTCGGATTTCGAAACTAATTACATAACCAGGCTTGAGAATGAATAGGTGATTGGGTTTTGTTCTGAATCTCGGGTTTTGACCAAGCAGACATGGGGTTGACTTTTGTTAACTTTTTCCGAAATCATTAAAGATTGAATCTTTTTCAGTCATGGGTAGTTTTTAAAGCTTATTTTAAATTGTTTGAACCTCATTTGGTTAGATTCGATTGGTTCGAAGGCGGATTTTAGAGGAAAGGCCCTGGTTTAGCTTTAATTTGATTGCGGAGCGAGGTAAGTATCGTAGTAAACCTTGACTTGAGGGTTTAGGACTTGTTTCCCTATTTTCTACGTGATTAACGTGTAGATACAATGTATATGTGAGGTGACGAGAATTTATACGTTGTTGTTGGCATAAAGCATGCAGGTGAAACTTGTTGCCTTGTGATTTGTTGCCTTTTTAATTATTATATCCATGCTTAGGTTAGATTATTACTTATTTGATCATTTCTTCCATAATTATTGCTTAATTAGTAATGGTTGAGTATTTTGGAAGTTGAGGTTTGGTATCTTGGCTTCATATTTGACGTAAAGCACATTCTCTGCGCTATTTATCTCCCGAATTTATATTATCTTTACTACATGGTAAGGGAGAGTGTTAAAGCACGAAGGGTGATGCCGTGCCATCTATATCATTTATTCATTGTTACATGGTGAGATCAAGGGTAAGAGAAAGAAGGGTGATCCCGTGCCATCCTTACCAATTATTCATTGTTATACGGGCAAATCAAGAGTAAAAGCATGAAGGGTGATGCCGTGTCATTTCATTTTACTTATGTTATCATTTCATAGTAAGGATGAGAGTAAAAACACGAAGGGTGATGCCGTGCCACCTTTATATCTTATGTTATCTGTCTTCATGGGTTGATGAGTTATTTGGATATCTTGTGATGTCATACCTGCCATAGTTATCGTATCGTTTCCCCCTTTCACATGTCCCCTCCCAATTGTACATTGTTAAATCTCCATTTTGTTGCTGTTGTACATATATACATGTTTGTACTGGTTTAATTACGTGAGTGTCCTGTAATAGCTTTGTCACTACCTCGTCGAGGTTAGACTCGACACTTATAGAGTACATTGGGTCGGTTGTACTCATACTACACTTCTGCACTTCTTGTGCAGATTTTAGTATTGGTCCCAGCGGTGTGTGAGGTGCGTCAGCTCGGATTATTGCATACGGAGACTTGAGGTAGATCTGCTGGCGTCTGCAGACCTTGGAGTCCCCTTCCTCTTCCCCCTTTCACTATTCATTTCATTCGAAACAGTTGTAATTATTTCAGATTGTGTTTGTAGAATTTCTAGTAGCTCGTGTACTCGTGACTCCAGATCTTTGGGAGTAGATACTATTGCATGACTTATGCTGGTGTTGTATTAGATTGAGTTCCTGTCTCTCGTTATTTATCACCACCTTGTTTAAACTGTTAAAATTTGGCTATTTAACTATCTTACGTCGACTTTCCTAGCAAGCGGATGTTAGGCGCCATCACGACCCTGAGGTTGGAATTTCGGGTCATGACATTCTTAAAGCTAATGCCGATTGTTTTGCGTGGTCCCATCTAGACATGACAGGGATCCCACCAGAGGTAACAACTAACAAATTGAGTTTGGATCCAAAGTTCCATCCAGTTAAGCAGCTGAGAAGGCCACAGTCCGAGATCAAACACGCATTCATCAAGGATGAGGTATCTAAAATTTTGAAAATAAGTTCCTTTCGGGAAGTTAAATACCCGGATTGGTTAGTTAACCTAGTAGTCGTACCTAAAAATGAAAATAAACTTAGGATGTATGTGTGAACAACTAATTTGTGACTACACCAAAATTCTATACTATCTTAGTGTAAATATTTCTTTTAGGTCTAATATTAATATTTTAAACTTTTATCTTAATCTTAATAGGTTTTATTTAAAAAACATTAATTTAAAAAAACTATAAAAATACTCACCTTTGAGTATAAGTTTTATTTCTAAAAAAAAAAACAAAATATATATA
>AWOL01S0020764.1:126886-141560 GCA_000715115.1 Nicotiana otophora
GACCGATGCCCAACGCTCCAAAACTCGCTTTCGCTTTATTAACATTCACAAGCTTTTAATCCTCCTCCGACATCATAACATTGAGTAAAATACTAATACGGCACCAACAAATTGATATCTACAATTACAATCCCAATTACAATCAAAATATGACTCAAACATATTTATCAATATCCATTTATGGCTCTCAAGTTGGCTACAAGCCTCCAGCTCAAATCGTCTAATAAGTTCACTTACTAGCACATTCAACTCTACTCTTATCATTCAATACCCATTTGAAGTCATCAATGATACTACTGTAATTCTCCAACATCGCCAAATTACTATTCATCGTCTTCCTTAACCAACATTTCCAAAACATTCAATTTGGTGATTACTTAGTTGAATACTTCCAACTAAGCTAGAAAATGATTCCATAGATTCATTGCATCCTTTAATTTCATTTCTAAGAACACTATTTATCTTTCCCTCATTTTCTCAAGAACACTATTCATGCCATGAACTAGAGTTTATGAAATCAATTATCCAACCATAACAACTTGAAACAAATATTAGAATTACTCTCACCGACTCATAAGAAATGAGCTTGAAGCATTAGTATTACCTTCTTGAAGCTTTTCCTTGAAAATCCAATGTTTGGGAAATTTGGTGTTCTTGAACAACTTGAAAGATTTTTAGGGATTTCAAAGATTGAAGGATGTTAATACTAGTGTTAATAGGATGTTATTAACTTAAAATATCCAAAATAACTCACCTTGTATTCTTAAGTAGTCCCCAAGGTCGAATCCACCATGAAAGAACCAATCCCTAGCTCAAGAAAATCCCTAAAAATGGCTGCTGCCCGTGACTGCCTTATAAATGCACAGGCTCTTCAGGGAGTTGTACCTTGCACTGTGCAGGTTGTACCTCGTATTACAAGTTTTGCCCTGCTGGACACCATTTACTAAGACGTCCACAAGTCCTTGTAGAAATATCCAAATGACGAACGGTCAAAAGCGTTAGAAACTAGACTCGAAGTTCTTTCATTTGATAGGCTTTTCACCATATATATATATATATATATATATATATATATATATAGGCATGCTCGTCCAAAGTTAGGTTTTTGTGTGTACTTATTTGGAACTTTAGTCTATCATGTAATTTCCAATTTGATTAAGACTTAGGGCTCTCCTTAGACCCTACATCACTTATAATATGACTAGTTCACTTATCAACATACGAACCTGCTGGAACCTTAAAATCCCAATTCCGGGGTCGTTTTCTCAAAGTGTTGACCGAAGTCAAATTTGCCCTTTTAAGGCTAACTTAAGGAACCAAGTGTTCCGATTTCAACCCAAACACTTCCAAATCCCGAACTAACCATCTCTGTAAGTCATAAATCATTAAAAACACATTCGGGGAGTTTTATTTAGGGAAATAGGGTTCTAAAAGTCGAAACGACCGATTGGGTCATTACAAGATGCCCCTATGGGAATCTATAGGTGTACTGAATTTCTTCACTCGGTACTTTGTCGAACTTACGACTATTGCTATCTTATTTCATAGCCTCAGTTATCTATGCTTATGGATTTACTACAACTAGGTAGGTCATACTATACAATAACTCTTACTTCGGTATATTATTATCGAGGCCTGCTACCAGACTCTAGGTTACTCTCTCGCTGCTTATCTATATGTATAAATCTAAGTCCTTCAGTGCTTCCTCATTACTTTTCATCTTAAAAATGACGGCCTAATCTAATCTCATACTTTGTACTTTTATCCATATATTGGTGATTCACCTCAACGTTGATCTATATTCTACCACTGATAACTTGTAATCTCTTATGTAATACATTATCACTAGGGCTCACGTTGCATCGGCAAACATTTGAAGTGATTTTCCTGATCCACATAGGGAAAGTACTATACTTCGATAACCGTATTTCATGGTATCCCAACGTGATTCATCTTATGGAGATATTCTAATCCCGTGCAATTCATGAAATTCCTTTTCTTTAAATCATTACTCAATCAAAGGCCTAGACGTCATCGTCTTATCAATCACAATTACACCCTTATTTTACTACCAGGGCAGCATTTCGTCTCTTCTAAATGCACCTAGTCTTATTCTCCTCCGAGTTAATTCAAGCTATACTGAGCTTTCTTTAACTTACGAAACCCATCAGCTCTCTTGTTTTGATGGGCTTAATCCCGAGGCCTTACCTATTCTTGTCACCTTCTTACTCATCTTTACTTATCCTTACTCCTATCTACCTAAACCCTTGTTGCTCTACGATACTTTAGCTTGCTACCTACACATATATATTCATACTACTCACAATCTTCCTTTAAATTGCTAGCACCATAGATTTCCTTTTGTACCTTCTCAGTTGTCTTTAAACATAAGAAATTACTTTTTATGGTCGTTCTGCCACTTGTTGCATGAATACATGGCTTATCTCATTGCCCACAAATACTTGAATTTCCTGTAACTCATATGATCTCAAATATCAACTTTTAATTTTTTCTTCTTCTTCCCGTTCATTAGCCACGATAGGTGCCACTTTCTTATGGAGTGCATACAATGTTGTAGTGAGACTGTTGTTACAAGACCATTTTTTTCTTTATGTCACTATGCTTAAGTTGAAGCCTTCTTCCTTATTTGCTCAGCTAGTCTTTCTTTGTAGACTTAGGGGAGGGGACCCTTTGACTCCTGTAAAGCTGCAAGCTTATTACATCGTATACTCGAAAGAAGTTTTGATATTCTTACTCGCCTATAATTATCCTTCGTTACTTACTTCCGCGCCCTTGTGCTCGTAGGGTTGCTTCTGAACTGAAATTTTTGACTGTCTTTCCAGTGGCACTCTCTTTTATTTTCGTAACACTTATACGTCCCTTTAATTACCCAACTCCTATTTGAATATTTCTCAAGGGTTACGACATCATATCTGCAAGACTGAATTCACTATGTTGGGCTTCACTACGTTTATCTTGTACAATTTGCTGATTTGTCTGTATCCTCTTGTCTCGCCATGACTAGGCACTTCTTGAATCAACTACTAACTACTCATTAGTCCATTCTCATATCTATATTCTGCGTAATCTCTCTTGGGTTATATCCTTTGTCTTAACGTACCCCGCACACTGGCTCCTTATGTATCAAGTGTTTATTTGCACTTATTTATCAATAACATCTAGTGATGGAACCCTTACTGCCTCTCCCCGTCATCATGCTTACATAATGTTCTGGAGTCATATCATATCCGTAGGATCTGAAGAAATGCAATCTCATTCATTTCGCCTTTCTACCACATTCTTCCTTTACTATTCCATAGTTACCTGAACCACATAACTCCGACTTAATACCATATCACACCATATTCCCCTTTTAGGGAAGTATTAATATTTAATGCTATGAAGAATTACCTATAAATATTTTACCTCTTCATGTTTGGCGTCTTTTCACATTTCCATGGACTTTTACTTGCCTTGCGGTAACCTTTCTGTACCATGGATAACTGTATTTCTTACGCACGAAGGTGACACCTAGTGTAACTGGCACACTTAGTCCCTTCAGCTTAACTCTCCTCACAATTCTTGCTTTAGGGAAGCGTCTTCCTGAATGACCTTTAAAGGTTATTCTTTTGTTGTCTATTCTATTATCGCCGGAACGTGATCTCTGAAATTCTCACTATATCGACTATTATCAAATCCTTCAGTCCCGAATTCATGTTCAGTTTATCTTATTCACTAGCCCATACTAATTTCTATTACTCCGAGGGTCTAACTTTTCCTTATGGTAATCACGTACGAGTCACCAACTCATTTCTCGAAATGGGGACATGACTTTATGGCTTATACTCTTTTATTGTCTCAAGGCTTGTAACCTCTTGTATTTTCCTTCACTTGACTATAGAATCTGTAGTCCTGTCATATTTTGATTTACCGTTATCATCTATTTATCACATCTTACTCATAATGCTTCATTTACTTTCTTCTTATTCTCCTGCTAATATTTCTGTCTATCACCTTATTATGAAAACTTCAACAAAATATTCTTTCACTTTTAGCCTCCCTTGATTCACCTCACTGGCTCTTCGGGTCACCTAAAACTCTCTTTTTTCTAGGGACGGGTGCCATACAAAGGTAAATATTTATCCCTTCTAGGATTCCAATGCCAATCTTCTGAAAGTTTTGAACATTCTAGTATTCATATCTGATTGTACTATTCTAGAGTGCGCCATATTCGTGTCTCACAAGGAGAACTATTATCACGTTCGCAATATCCTTCGGAAATGTGAGTTAATGATAACAATCCATCCACAATTTTGGGTTACTCTAACCCCAGCTAGATTCTCATATCCCATACTTCTCTTAACCAATATCTGTTAGCTCCCATAGGACATAATTGAGATAGGTATGGTTAATTGTATATATCTCTGTTACTGTTGAAAGTAACTCAGAATGTTTATATTTCTCTGCCTGAATTTTAAATACCGATAATCTTTACTAATTGGGTATCTCGTATCCTTCTTTACCTTGCTTATTTTACTTGTTGAAACTTGTATCTACCTTCTAATTCTCTCGTTGCTTTTAACCATAGGAGTGTATAGATATTCATGCCTTAGGACTCCTTATCAAGAAGCTTACATGTCGTAGTACACACATAATCTACTAAAGACCTTACATTTACTCATCATAAGCATGATGCAAAATCGAGTTCCTCTGACTCAACTCTTCCACAACCACATTCTATCTCTTACCAACTGTCTTTCTGCATGTAGATGTCATTGTATAACGAATAAAATAGAATTTAGGAGTTTGAATTTCTTACAACTGAGCTTTACCACACGATCTAGAGTAAGAAGAAAGAGTGACAATCCTAAGTTTTTTGTAGCCTCCTGTTTATAAGTATGGTGCACAACACACTTATAAACAAGACTCTACTAGACACGGCTTGTAGACTCCCTGGGACAGAACTGCTTTGATATCATTTTTGTCACGACCCAAACTGCAGGGCCGTGACGGGCACCCGATGCCTTACACAACCGAGTACCAACGTAACATATCTTTCTTATCATACCGTCATAGGTAAGTGGTCTAGAAGGGCCATCACGAGATAACGAGAATAAAACATAAGGGAATACTAGACATAGGACGACCCAACATGATATAGAAACTTATACATGTGACATACGTGCCTATAAGGCCGACATGATCATTTGTATACTCAAAACATAGGCTGATAAGGCCATACAAGCATCCATATACATGACATCTATCTACAAGCCTCTAAGAGTACATAAATGTCATAAAGGTCGGGACAGGGCCCTGCCATACCAATCAATACATATTCAAATCATACTGACCAAATAGGCAACTCCGGAGCAAGTGGAGTGCACAAACACCTTCCGCTGAGCTGATAGCCTACTAGAACTCTCAAACTGTCTATCGGGACATGCGAGCATGAAACGCATCATCCCCAGGAAAAAGGGAAGTCAGCACAAATAAAGTACCGAGTATGTAAGGCATGAAAGTTGTATATAAAAGACATGAAAAAAACATGGAGTAAAGAACTCAACCTGTAAGTCTAAATATCTCTGTGAATCATGAAACATTTATAATGTCATGCATGTACGTATAAATGTCATACCATGCATAGGTATAAGCGTACATAATATCATCAAGCTTCTGAGGGCATTCCATCATATCATCTCAGCCACTATGGGCGAAAGTTTCAATGTATACCAGCTGATCAGGTGGTGGTGCGTATATAACGCCATAACCTTTTCCCATATCCCATATATATATATATAATATACGCGTATATAACGTCATCTGGTCATGGGTCAATGCACATGTATAGATGAATGCAATGCATAATGAAGTAAGTCAGTAAGATTTCTCAGAATATCATAAGATAAATATGCCTTCGGATAAACTTTAGCAACTTACGTATTTTGCTGATGCCCATGAACAGAAGATATAATAATAGGACACATGGGGAATCAAGAACATAGGAACCCCTAGTACTTCTATGAATAGAGTCATTTATGAAAGTTCCGCGTTTGCACGTTTTGTTTGTATCATATGGAGCATGCCAAAAGGAAAGAATAGATAGCCTTAACATACCTCAAGTCATCAATGAAACTCAACAACAAGCTTACGACAACTAGCGCGCCAACCCTATAACAAAGAAATACATGTACAACTTAGATGGCGCTAGTATATCACGTATCTCAAACGATAACTCAATTCTTAAAATAAAACGGGTAGCATTTCCCTTGCTTTTACTGCTCCCTCAAGCCTACTTTAGGCGAGATACAAACACAATACAATCAGCAACTAAAAAACAACTCTACCATAATTCAGGACCTTCAATACAACAAAAACCCCAAATATACCACAACACACCCAATCAACAAGTTATCAATTAGCCTGAAATTGCAATGACGAGTGACCAGCCTACTACCCTACCATACATGGCATGTATCCACGCCATTCATCCTTCCAAACTCCATAAATCAGCAGCACAATAGGCCAACACGAGTTGACTACAAAACAGTCCACTAAAAGTGAAATAAATCGAACTCACGTCTTTCGATCACCGTCCCGTGAGTTCTAATTATTAGAAAATAAATTTAGCAACCTTCCTTGATATATAAAATCTTAAATACAGAAAGTAGATGTTTTCTTAACTATGAAGTATCATCCAAAACTCGAACTACAAAGAAAAAGAGAGGCGATATAGCGATACTTACGTCGTAGGGATCGTTGTAGTGCTATTGCTTCTTGATTTCTTACCCGAGATGTTAATATTCTTTGAAACCCTAGAATAGAGATTAAGGATATGTTTATGGGCGTTCTCAGTCGTGTTATATGGAAAAATGAAGATAAACACGGCCTAAGACCTATATATATCAAGTTTGGAAAAGTCAAAGAGCTGCTAGCTTGGCACCCTCTCATTGGCCCATCTTCCGACGCTTATATCTTTTTATCCGGATGTCGTATGAATGAACGGTTAAGAGAGTTAGAAACCACATTCCACGACCTTCAATTTGTTATATATAATGTCCCAAAATACCTCATATATGACACGAAATATATTTCTCAAAAAGCTTTAGTGACACACCTACTTGTCACCTATGCAGTCTCGTGAAACTACAAATATCTCTCTACTCCGATGTTGTATCAACAAACGGTTTAATGCGTTAGAAAATAGACTCGTAGATCTTCAATTGGATATGTAGATGTTACCATAATTCCAAGTATATTTGGAGAAAAGCTCCGAAACATTTGACCTAATGTTCAGCATATTTACGAATGTAACTTGAGATGACCTTTGCCAACTTTTGTTCCACAACTTGTCGACTTTCGACAAAACTTATTTTCTTCAGTTTGCTTAGCTTCTAAGTCTTTCAACCCTCTTGGTACTTGTTATCTATGATCTTAAAGATTTTTAACCTCCAAGGTAACATGATTAACTTATCATATGTACTTTCAAAAACGATCTCATTTCTGAGCTCACATCAATTGTCTTACAATGTACTCTTACGTATGAAAACATGGTGAGCTGCATTCCATGCTACGTATCATAAGCTATAGAGTCTCCATCGTACCATTTAATCTATCCTTTCTTATTTATATTCCAGACAGATATTGTATTGTTATTGTACTTCTTAGTAAATGCTCATGTACTTGTGACACCGGGTTTGGGATGTTCTTGGAGTTGTTTGTGAGTTTGCTTAGCATTTACACACTTATATTATCTATTCTGTTAAAATTGTAAATTTTCATGATTTTTATGCGTTGATCTATTCATCTAATAAAGATTCACGATTTCATAAATAATAAAGTTCATAATTGAATTGGTAGTTCATAGTTGGCTTGCCTAACGACGACGTTGGGTGCCGTCACGGCCTATAGTGAGTTTTGGTCGTGACACTAAGCTATTATTTACATTTCTTTCATATTCCCACTGAAGGCTTCCATGGGAGAATATAGTTAATTGGGGCTAGATATATTTCAAGGCTTATTACTAGAAAATAATTGTGAGGGAACAAAATGAGTCATGAACTAACTCAAAACTCGTTCCAGTAAGTAAAAGAAAAAATGATAAAATATACAAATATATATATCTCGAATCTAAAAGAGACAAAATAACTGAAATACTCTAAAACGCTTCAAAAACTTTAGATGTACTTTAAATATTAGCCCATATGTTCATACCAAAACCTTGAAATGATATGCTTAAGTAATAAAAGGATCATGTGCGCATTCCCGTATCTTGATACCTTTAAATTTACAATAATTATGTTTTGATCATGTGTATATTCCGTACCTTGGTTTAACATTCAATTTCAAAGAAGTACCTTGTGTGCATACAATATCTAGGTAAAAACAATTAATAAAATACAATAATTAATTGAGTAGTAATAGGCAAATCATAATCAATAAAATAGAAGAATAGTCAAAAATTGATTTAAGCCGGACATTAGTCAATAGAAGCGACCGTGTTAGAACCACGAGACTCGAGGGGTGCCTTACACCTTTCCCTTGGTGAGCAGAATTTCTTATTCAATCTTCTATTTTCGTAGACCATAAATTAGGTGTCAAACCTTCCATTTGATGAGGGATTCAAATAAAAAGTGACTAGGAACACCAATACTCAATTCCAAGTGGCGACTCTAAATAATAAACAAGCCCTTTTCAAAACGTCACTTTTATTGGAAAAACTCTTCTAACTCAAACTCATAATAGGTTTGCGTGGGAAAAAAGAGGTGTGACAGCTCTGACGACTCTGTTGGGGACCAATTAATAAAAATTCGAGCTTTGTACATTGATTCTTGTTTGGCTTTTATCATATTTTGGATATTATTGTATTTGGGAGCCTAATGTGCTATTTGTCGCTTATTTACCGCTTTAATATTTATTTGAACTGTGATATAAATTGTATCCTCTCTCGCACCCCTCCGAGTCTTATGATAGGTAGTTATGTTGTGTTTGCCTGCCGGCATCACAAAATTTCTATCTTGAGATAAAGCCAGTTAGCCTACCATCTTCTGGTGAAGGATTTATTGACACATGTTTAGGCGGGAGAGCCATTAGCTAGCCAATGTTGTTCTACTACTGATGACGCTTGACACTCCTCGGCTCGGGTTGTCCGCCCGGGTAAGCCAGGTCTAGGTACCATCTTTTTTTGGAATTGAAAACTTAGAATAACAAGCCACAAGCAATGGATATCCCTAGTAGGTTGCGCTTTATTTGCATCATGTGCATTGGACTTAGTGGGACTCGGTACATGGGCCGGGCCTGTCTAGGACAGGTACCAATTTTTAAACCAACATGTTCATTTTTCTGTGCTATATATAACATTATTTGGTAGGCTTTGCTCAAATATTGACCGGCTTTAGGATAGATTAATTGCACAGATGAGAGAGAAAGAGAAAATTTCCTCCAAATCTTTATAAAATACCCATTTTTAAAAACACAACAAAATAAAATAAAATTTTGGAGTGCTCTAGTGTGTAAAATCATAATTTTCAAAATGGTATTTTTTTTTACCGAACTACGCGGGTTTGATTCTCACCACCTGGTGAGATACGTAGACAATGTTCATCGGGTTCAACCCCATTAAAAAAAAAACCCATTCAAAAAAAGAAGAGTGTCTGTGAATTATTTTTTCAAATAATAATAATAATAGTCACTTTGTTTAGTTTTATCTTTTTTGACCAGTTTTGCCTTTGTGTCCGGTGCTTTTGGTCGAAATAGCCTTGAAACCTTTCTCGAAAGTGCGAAATGGTCGTTTTAATAAAAGAGGCCAGTTTTTTAAAAATTTTCTAGCGTTCACTTATTTTACAAAAAATAGTCATTTTTGAGTCTTTTATTTTTTATCTCATGATTATTTTACTAATTTAAACTTTTTTTGAGTCCCACAGTTTGGTTTTTATTTTTATTTTTTTATTTTATAGAGTCAAAACCCAAGAAATCGGTACTTTTGTGTGACAATAATATATTTGATTACAGGCTAACCCCGTGATTTGGTAAACAGGTACACCATGAGTGGGGAAAGAGGTAAGTCTGAAAAGAGGCCCAGATCAGAAGGGATACCGAATTTTTTAATTATCGATCAGATACCACAATTGTTGTGGGATTGGTGGAGAGACTTTAAGAAATATGAGCGAAAACAGATAAATAAGTACTTGAGATATTTGGTTCACATGATTACGACTAAGCCCAGGAGGGATGTGATTGAAGTTTTGATTCCGCACTGGGATCCTGAAAACAATGTGTTCCGTTTTACCGACTGTGAAATGACTCTGACCTTAAAGCAATCGCCCATTTCCAGAGGTGGGGCCATAAACTTCGCCGCCAAAGGACTATAGTACCAGACAATGTGAATGAGGGTAGATTTCTGAAGATCTTGAATATAAATTACGGACAATATGAAGGCTTAGGAGGCAAGTGGGTTAAGTTGGGGTTTCTGTTTCACTTGTATGGCCTAGAATGTAATTTCTAAATGAATATGGAAAAATTAAAATCAAAGGAAGATAAGGAAACATGGAAGGTACACAGAAGGTTCGCATTTATGGTTCCTTTTTTGGGGCGTGTAGTTTTCCAAGAAAGGGAACGACGCATTGATAACTGCTTGGCAGGTGTAGTTGAGGCTCTGACATCAGAAGGGGATGATTATGCTTTGGCCCTATGATTCTTTCATGCATTTTTCGTGCTTTAACTAGATATAAATTGGGCGCGCGAAACTTTAATGGATGCAACATTTTGTTACAGATATGGTTTTTGGAGCATTTGTATCGTCATCCTATGATCACTAATTTTAGTGAGCTATGGCCCAATCATACTTATGATCACCAGAAAAGAATTGACGGATGTAACTTACCAGAAGGGATTGACGCCTGGAAAGAATTACTTCTTACTCTATCCACCAAGCGGATCACTTGGAACTATGATTGGTTTTCCTCTAAAGAGTTCATTTGTGAGTCTGCATACCATTATTATTTGGTACTTTTAGGATTGGATGGTGTTCAGCCCTATGCTCTACTTCGGGTAATGCGCCAATTGGCACAACTACAGGAGGTGCCACCAACACGAGATATGAGCAAGTTCTATTATGGTTTTGGTGAAGAGCATCCTTATGACGAGGAAGAAATTATGAAAATTTGGTATGCAAGTAAGGTCTCGGAGTTGAATGAGATTGTAGAAGACCGGGATCGCGGAAAGGTGATCCCTGAATATATTACCTGGTTTTATGACCCTTCATCGTTTAGAGATAGGCCTGAGGGTCCAACAGGAGGAGAAATGATCAAAGAACTATAGAAAGACTTAAAGAGGAATTGGAGCATGTTCGGATGACCATATCCCAATAGCAAGCCCAGCAGCAAGCCGGAGTCACTAAGATTCTGTGATGACCCAATAGATAATTTATAGTTTTACCCTTCATTTTTGAGCTCCGAGACCTCGAATAACTCCGTTTAGCCTTCCTCGATTTGCATGTGCAGTTCGTGTCCTGTTTTCGAAAGGTCTTTATGAGAAAATTGATAAAAATATGAAATTATGCCTTAAAAACTCATTTGAGTTGACTACAGTCAACGTTTTGTATAAACGGACCCGAATTAGTATTTTGACGCTCCCTGTAGGTCCGTATCTTGATTTGGGACTCAGGCGTATGCCCGGAATTGAATTTGGAAGTCCATAGCTTGAATTAATGTAGTTTGTTGAAAACTAGAAATTTAAAGATTTAAAGAATTCCTAGGTTTGACTGTAAGTTGACTTTGTTGCTAGCTGGTTCGGATTTCGGTCCCGAAACTTGGTATAAGTATTTATAAATTGTCTGCAAAACTTGGTGCAAAATGGAGTTGATTTGACGTGATTCAGACGTCCAGTTGAAAAAATTACATGTTCTTAAGTTTCATTGAAAATTTCATTCGTTTTGGTGTCCGATTCGTAGTTATAGGTCTTATTTTAGTATTTTGATCATGTGAGCGAGTTCGTTTGATGTTTTTAGACTTGTGTGCATGTTTGGTTTGGAGCCCCGAGGGCTTGGCTGAGTTTCGGATGCGTAGAGGAGTGTTGGATAAAGTTAGGAGTTGCTGGTTTTTTTTTCATAGGTTACAGTTCTCGCATTTATGAGTTTGGTGTTGCATTTGCGATAGTGTCAGGTTTGCATTTGCAAACAAATAGTTCACATTTGCGTGGGGTGCTGGGGGAAGCTGGTCCGCATTTGCGATCACATTGGTCGTCTTTGCGGCAAGTCCCAGTTCGAATATGCGGAAAAAACCATCGATGGCACCAAAGATGTGAATTCTTCGCATTTGCGAGGTCTTTTTCGCATTTGCGGGTTTCGCAATTGTGAACCCCAGGTCGTATTTGCGACATCTGCGCATGGACAAAAGCTGAGAAAAATGGGATTTAGCTCATTGCTTTCAAACTCTCAATCCTAAACACCCTAGAGGCGATTTTCCCAAGAGATTTTCTTCCTAAATTCACTGGTAAGTGACTTTAATCTATTCCTTTTCAATTACCCATTACATTTCATAAGCTTTCAATATCAAATCTAGGATTTTCATGGTAGACATTCGGGATTTGGGTAGAATTAGAGATTTTTATAAATTTGGGATTTAGATCTCGAATTGAGGTCGGATTTCAAAACTAATTAAATAACCGAGCTCGGGGGTGAATGGGTGATTGGGTTTTGGTCCGGATCTCAATTTTTGACCAAGCGGGCATGGGGTTGACCTTTGTTGGCTTTTTTAGAAAATCATTAAAGATTGAATCTTTTTAAGTCATGGGTAGTTTCTAAAGCTTATTTTGAATTGTTTGAACGATATTTGGTTTGAAGGCGGATTTTAGAGGAAAGGCCCTGGTTCAGCTTTGATTTGATTGCGGAGCGAGGTAACTGTCTTGGTTAAACTTGACTTGAGGGTTTAGGACTTGTTTCCCTATTTTCTACGTGATTAACGTGTGGGTACACCATATATGTGAGGTGAAAAACATTTATGCGTTGTTGTTGGGATAAAGCATGCGGGTGAAACTTGTTTCCTTGTGATTTGTTGCCTTTTAATATCCGTGCTTAGGTTAGATTATTACTTATTTGATTATTTCTTTCGTAATTATTGCTTAATTAGTAATGGTTGAGTATTTTGGAAGTTGAGGTTTGGTATCATGGCATCATATTTGACGTAAATCACATTCTCTGCACTATTTGTCTCCCAAATTTATATTTTCTTTACTACATGGTAAGGATGAGAGTAAAAGTACGAAGGGTGATGCCGTATCATTGCATTATCTCAATTATTGATTAATAAATAGTGAGGAAGAGAATTAAAGTACGAAGGGTGATGTCGTGCCATCTATATCATTTATTCATTGTTACATGGTGAGATCGAGAGTAAAAGGACGAAGGGTGATGCCGTGCCATCTTTCCTAATTATTCATTATTACATGGGCAAATCGAGAGCAAAATCACGAAGGGTGATGCCGTGCCATTTCGTTTTACTTATGTTATCCTTTTATGGTAAGGATGAGAGTAAAATCAAGAAGGGTGATGCCGTGCCATCTTTATATCGTATGTTTATCTGTCTTCATTGGTTGATGAGTTATTTGGCTATACCGTATGAGGTTAGTCTCGACACTTATGGAGTACATTGTGTAGATATTGGTATTGGTCCTAGCGGTGCATGAGGTGTGTCAGCTAGGATCATTGCATACAGAGACTTGAGGTAGATCTGCTGGCGTCCGCATATCTTAGAGTCCCCTTCCTCTTCCCTCTTTTACTATTTATTTCATTCGAAACAATTGTATTTATTTCAAACTCTGTTTGTAGAACTTCTAGTAGCTTGTGTGCTCGTGACTCCGGATCTTTGGGAGTAGATACTATTACATGACTTATATTGGTGTTGTATTAGATTGAGTTCTTATATCTCGTTATTTATCATCACCTTGTTTAAACTGTTAAAATTTGGCTATTTACCTATCTCACGTCGACTTGCCTAGCAAGTGGATGTTAGGCGCCATCACAACACCGAGGTTGGGATTCCAAGTCATGACAAATTCGCTTAAATATTGAGAAATATTATCAATCTGCCTTATGGGTCATGGATAAAGATCTAAAGCATGCTAAAAATGAGGCGACCTGCTTAGAAGAAGAACTGGTAAACATCATTGGTTTAGTTAGAAGAGTTGAGGCGAACAAAAATGCTGAAATACATAAGCTGCAAGAAGACTTGAGTATCATTGATGAGGACGCGCACCAGCAAAAAATGGAGTTTGATCAGCAGAAAAAGCAGTTTGAAAGAGAAAGGGCCCATTGGATACGCTCAAAGGGTTAGCTTCACGCACAATTGGAATAAATAAAAAGGTAGAAAAGGGCTCATCAACATGCAGATTTTGAGGCACAGTGGTGCCAGTGGATGAGAATACGAGGGACGTATGGCTCAGATAGGGAACACCCTCAACACTACCCAGATGTGGTTGAAAAATTGTCACATGAATATGGGGCAAGCCAGAGAGCAAGTACTTCGATTGACAGAGAAAGCGAAATATATTCATGATAATCATCGTCATCTAAACAATGAGAAAGTTGGTCAACAGGCACGTGCCCTTGTTCCACAGTTGCCGGTAATGCTCCAGAATTTGTACGAAACATGGGGGGTGGGGGGTGGGGGAGTGGAGG
>AWOL01S0020764.1:141993-155948 GCA_000715115.1 Nicotiana otophora
GGGTGGGGGAGTGGAGGCCAAGGTCTCCTGATGCAGACCATTGATGATATCTTCTTAGCAGGAAGACCATTGGATATTAAAGTCTTAGTGCAATCAATTAGTTTCAGTTTCATTTTCATTTGTCGCATTTTTAATTTTATATTTGGAGTTTTTTTATTTCTATCAGAGTTTGTTTTATTCCAGTCATATTTATGTCTTTGGAGTCAGTTGAGTCATTTTCTATGTATTTTCCCTTTCGATCATTGTATTTAGAAAAAGATGAAAATGAATGAAAAAGTTTTTTTTTATTTTTCTTAAAAAATAATAACAATCAAAATTATTATTATTGCCTTTCCCCTCAACTATGTAATGATTTGATTCATGTTCAACATGATACGTAGGCAACCTCCTACGTGTTCGATCAAAATTCTTTTAAAACCGCAAAAGAAAAAAAATGAGGAAAATAATTGATGAGAAAAAAAAGAGGAAAGAAAAGAGAGCGTTAAAGTCAAGATAAAATAACCAATAAGCCGGGATGAAGAATGAAGCCTTCCAAGCTCGTTTTAGAAATGAAAATGGAATTAGGTGCATGACATACAATGTGTGATTAATATCTGCAAAATGTCTAAGTCTAACACGTTTGTTGTTTGTCATCTTAAAGATAAAGTTAAACAGAGGTGGTTGGTTTGTGGTTTAAACTGGCAAGTCACCCTTACAACATGAGTCAAAAGGAAAAGGTAGAATGGCAAACAACAGTGATAATGAGTCAGATAATGAGGATGTCCATGGAAAATTGGTCGAACAAGGTTCGGGATTGGTCGAAAAAGTAAGAGTGCTGGAGCAACAATTGGCAGAGATGTACCAAGCCTAGGTGAATGGACAGGCACCGCCCCTACTACCCATAGGGCCTTCGGATAATCTTCATAATGTGTCAGTTGTAACTCAAGTGCCCATCTCCATAACAAGTAACCCATTGAACCAACCTGGATTCAGCCCAAACATTAACCTTTTCACTATCCCTAGTACCTCCTTTCCACGTCCTCCAACTGTACCTCTTAGAAATGACCCACCTACTGTACCCATTATCCATACTTTCACTGTCCCTCAATCGGCTCTTGCTCAAAAGTCCAACAATGATCCATAACTGAATTCTCATGATGCCCAACATTACTCTCCGGAACTGACTTTCAAGGTTACAGATTCCTACAAGCATACTCCTCAGAACGTGTTCCCAACTGAGATTGAAAAGCCTGACAAGAATATAAAACAAAAGGAAATGACATGAAAAATGAAGAGCTTGGAACAACCCATGAGAAACATATAAGGCTTGGGAGGCCACAAGGGTGTTTCGTTTAACGATCTATGCATGTTCCTCTATGTTCATTTGCCACCCGGCTTCAAGACCCCCAAGTTTGACAAGTATGATGAGCATGGTGATCCTGTGGCCCATTTGAAGAGGTATTGTAACTAATTGAGGATAGCAGGAGGCAAATAAGAATTACTCATGGCTTATTCAGGGGAAAGATTGATAGGAATTGCTTCAGAATGGTTCATATATCAAGATATCTCTCACTAGCATGTTTGGAACGACATGGTTCAAGCTTTTGTCCAACAATTTCAGTACAATGTTGATATAGTGCCAGAATGCTCCTCTCTCATAAACATAAAGAAAAAACCAACAAAAGGCTTAAGAGAATATGCAATCAAGTGGAGGGAGAAGGCTGCCAGGGTCAAACCACCAATGAAAGAGGCAGAAATGATTGACTATTTTCTCCAAGCTCAAGATCCTGATTACCTCCATTACATGTTGGTCACCATTAGCAAACCTTTTGCTGAGGCGATAAAGATTGGAGAAATAGTTGAGAATGGTATGAAGTCGGGAGAAAATGTGAGTCAAGCAGCCCTTAAGGCGACTACGCAAGCAATTCAAAGCGGGTCAGGTAGTTTCGGAATTCGGAAAAAGAAGAAGGAAGGATCCATGATGGCATCTGGTTTGGGGGAGTTCAAAGAGGAATAGTTCCTTCTTATGTGCAATTCCAACAAGGATAATCCAATTCTCCTCACCATTACTATCTGCCTCAGGGTTCCCGGTACTCAGTTCCCCCGAAACAATACACAGTGTTTAATGCTCAGGCTTATGCTAAGCCTCCCAATCACCAACAATGGCGGGCACCAATTCCACAAGGCTCCTGTCAACTCTGATCAAACTTTCAGGTGCCATATAATCCTTGTCCCGGACAGGAATATGTGAGAGCACATGAGCCAAAGAAAGAGTTTACCCCAATTGGAGAATCGTATACAAGCCTATTTCAAAAATTGATGTAGTTGCGGTTGACTGAACCTATCATGCCACGTTATGTGAATCCAAATTCAAAAGGTTTTGACTCAAATGCTAGGTGTGAGTATCACTCTAATACCCAAAGGCATAATGCCAAAAATTGTTGGACGTTAAAGAAAGCCATTGAAGATTTGATCGAAGCAAAGGCAACTGTGGTGACAAACAATGAGGATACTCCTAATATCACAAACAATCCACTCCCAACTCATAATAATACAGATTTTATCGGGATGATTTATGATGATCAGGATTATAAGTAGTCTGGCAAGGTAGAGATGGCTGTTGGAACCATAGGGCAAGAACCAAAAGTGATAGTAAGCCTGTCGCAATTGGCACCGCTGATTGTGAAAGGTGCGAGTTCTAGTTTGAACTTGGCTAACTTTGGAAAAACGATTCTCTCTGTCCCTGGAAGCACAAAAAGGTTAAGGTTCAATTGGGTGGGCCAAAACTATACGTCTCTGGGGGCATTCAAAAGATCGTTTCGAATAATAATTTGAGAAATATAATAGAGCCAGTCGTGATCCATCCTGTTGCACGACTCCCAGTGACAAACACAAAAGATATTCCCTAGAATTATAACAAGATTGCCATGACATACAACGAAAAAGAAATAGTTGAAGACACATGTGAAATGGGGGTCTTGACCCACTCTGGAAGGTGCTACTCACCAGAGGAATTGAGAAAAGCTAAGCAAGCCAGGGAAAGTCACTTGCTAATGAAAGAATCCATTGAAGAAAAAGAAGCGGCAAAATTCCTTAAGAAGATGAAAATACAGGATTACTCAATCATTGACCAACTAAGGAAAACTTTATCTCAGATATCTTTATTATATTTTCTTTTGCACTCGGAAGCGCATGCCCGTGTGTTGATCAAAACGCTGAACGAGGCATATGTCTCAGAAAATACAACGGTGAATCAGCTAGAAAAAATGGCTGAAAGATTCTTTGAAGTAAATAGAATTACTTTTAGCGATGATGATTTGCCCGAGGAAGGGGCTGGTCACAATAGAGTTTTGTATCTTATGGTCAAATGTGAAGGACACTACATAAAATGAGTCGTGATTGACGGGGGCTTAAGTGTAGATATATGCCCTCTTTATACTCTACAACAGCTGAACATTAACACAAACAGAATTCGGGCTAGTAATGTTAGCATCAGAGCTTTTGATGGTCAAGAAGAGATACTATTGGGGAAATCGAACTCACCATGACAATCGGCCCGGTTGATTTTAACATTGTTTTTGAATTGTTGGATATGGAAACTTCCTATAATTTTCTTCTAGGAAGGACGTGTATCCATATGGCCAGATCTGGACCATCCAACCTACATTAAATGGTCAAATTCGAGTATGACAGGCAAGGAATTGTTATTCATGGGGAGCACGATCCGTCTGTCCATCCATTCCATATATCGAGGCTAAGGAAGGATGTGAATCCATCATATATCAGGATTTTGAGGAGATTGAGGTTGACCAAGTGGAAGAAGAAAAACTAATTTTGCATCCTCATCTTTCAGCCATATCTATGATGGTAGATGCGTTGATGTTGAGGCACGGCTATGAGCCAGGAAAGGGATTAGGATCCTCTCTTCAGGGAATTATGAACCCCATTGCTCTATTTTCGAAGAAAGAAACCTTTGTCTTGGGTTTTAAACCAACATCAACTGACATAGATAGAGCCAAGGCCCGCAAAAAGAATGGTTGGAATTTGTCCAAACCAATCCCTCACATTGCCTACTTTTTTGTCAAGCCACAATTTGAAGAAGTTCAAAATCCTTCTACTCAGGATGACATTGATGAAGTTTGCCAGGGTCTCAAAGAGATGTTCTATGAGATCAATATGGTCCAAGTTGGTGAGGGCCCTAGCCGTGCAAGTGTTCAGTTGATTAGTACAGATACCTCGCTCAACAACTGGGAAGCAACTCCTCTTCCCACCAGGAAGGAGTCTTGGTAGTCTGTTTTGTTGCTTTTCTGTATTTGGATTATTTTCTGGGCTGTAAACCAAATATTTTAGTTTAATTGCTTTTCTTTAATGTTAACCCGTCTATCTTTCAAATTCAATGAAATGAAGTTCTAGTTTCATAGTAAATTATGTCTTTTCCTTTCCCTAATTTTTGTTAATTTCTTATCATTTTCAGTTTTGTTAATGCTGGATTTAAAAACATGACATGCATGCAGAATTCACGTCGAGATTTTAAAAAGCTATCTAATCTCAAAATAATGAGCCAAGAAGTTGAGTATGATGAAGATGAGGCTTTTAAGGAAATAAAAAGAGAATTGGAACAATATGAGAATAATCTTAAGCCTAATTTAAATGAAACTGAGGCAATTATACTGAACAAAATACTAGAGATGCCATAATTCAAGCTTTATTCTAGTACAAAGATGTATTTGCTTGGTCATATGATGACATGTCGGGTTTGAGTGCCGATTTAGGGGTTCATAAGCTTCCCACATATCCTAATTTTCCACCAATATAGCAAAAACAAAGGAAGTTTAAGACAATTATGAGTGATAAGATTAAAGAAGAAATTACGAAGCAATTAAGTGCAAATGAGATTAGGTTCAACCGATATACTACATGGTTAGTAAATGTTGTGCCAATGCCAAAGAAGGATGGGAAAATCAAAGTTTGTTGACTATAGGGATTTAAACAAAGAAAGTCCAAAGGACAACTTTCCCTTACCCAACATTCATATCCTTGTCAACAATTGTGCTAAACATGAGATCCAATCTTTTGTGAATTGTTATGCTGTGTATCACCAAATTCTGATAGATGAAGAAGACACAAAAAAGACCGCCTTCACCACTCCATGTGGAACTTACTGTTATAGGGTCATGCCATTTGGTTTGAAGAATGCATGGTCAACTTACATGAGGGCCATGACCACCATCTTCCATGACATGATGCACAAAGAGATTGAAGTATATGTTGATGATGTGATCATTAAGTCCAGAACACAAACCGATCATGTGCAAGACTTGAAAAAGTTCTTTGAAAGGCTATGAAGGTATAACCTCAAACTCAATCCAGCTAAATGTGCATTTGGAGTTCCTTATGGGAAGCTCTAGGGTTTTATAGTTAGTCAAAGACGCATTGAGTTAGATCCCTCCAAGATAAAGACCATTCGAGAGCTGCCTCCTCCGAAGAATAAAATAGAAGTCATGAGTTTACTCGGGAGGTTGAACTACATCTGCAGGTTCATCGCGCATCTTACAACCACATGTGAGCCCATTTTCAAGTTGTTGAAAAAGAATGCCGCTATCAAATGGACAGTTGAGTGCCAAGAAGCTTTTGACAAAATTAAGGAATATTTGTCAAATCCCCCTGTTTTGGTCCCACCGAAACCTGGTAGGACTTTGTTTTTATATCTTTCAGTAATGGATAGTTCCTTTGGTTGTGTTTTGGGTCACATGATGCCACAGGAAAAAAGGAATAAGCAATCTATTATTTGAAAAGTTCACCACTTATGAGGCCAAATACACTCTTTTGGAAAGGACATGTTGCGCCTTAACCTGGGTCACCCAAATACTTAGGCATTATATTTTGGTCTATACAACATACCTCATATCCCGAATGGATCCCCTGAAGTATATCTTTCCGAAACCGATGCCAACCGACATATTGGCATAGTGGCAAATCTTGCTCACGGAGTTTGATATTGTTTATGTCACCTGTACTGCCATGAAAGCACAAGCTTTGGCTGATCATCGGGTAGAAAATGCAGTTGATGATGAGTATGAATCTTTGAACACATACTTCCCAGATGAAGAGGTTAATTTAGTTGAAGAAGTAGTCCAAGATGACAGCCAAATTTGGAAACTATACTTTGATGGGGCTGTCAACATCAAAGGCGTAGGGATTAGGGCATATATTGTATCACCTACTGGGAAACATTACCCTGCCACAATGCGACTTCGTTTATTCTGTACAAACAATACGACAGAATATGAAGCTTGCATCATGAGTCTGAACATGGCAATAAACCTAAATGTGCGTGAACCGTTGGTGATAGGAGATTCAGATTTTCTTATTCGGCAGGCTCAAGGTGATTGGGAGACTTGAGACATCAAGCTCATTCCATAGAGACAATGTGTGGAGGATCTTAGCAAAAGGTTCAAGTCCATCGAGTTCTGGTACATTCCCAGGTTTCATAATGAATTAGTTGATGCCTTGGCCACCCTCGCCTCAATGCTTCCATAATCGAGTAATACTCATATTGACCCATTAGAAATTCAAATTAGGGATCAACATGGTTATTGCAACACAATTGAAGTAGAATCGGATGGTTGTGAACCATGGTATTTTGATATTAAATAGTTTCTGAAAACAAGAGAATATCTGGAACATGATAATAGGGATCAAAAGAGAACTATTAGGCGACTCTCTAATGGTTTCTTTTTGAGTGGGGAAATCCTATACAAAAGGACTCTGGATTTGAATTTGTTGAGATGTATGGATTCCAAAGAAGCTGAAATGATTATGAATAAAGTGCATTCAGGAGTATGTGGTCCGCACATGAATGGATATGTTCTAGCAAAGAAAATACTCCGGACAGGATATTATTGGCTTACTATGGAGCGAGATTGCTTTCATTTTGTTCGCAAGTGCCAGTAGTGTCAGATTCACAGTGACTTGATTTACTCACCTCCTTCAGAGTTGTATCCTATGTCGGCTCCTTGGCCTTTTATTTCTTAGGGAATGGATGTCATTGGGCCAATAGAGCCAAAAGCTTCAAATGGGCACAAATTCATCTTGGTTGCAATTGATTACTTCACCAAATGGGTGGAAGCTATTACATTGAAAGCAGTTGCCAAGAAAGTAGTAGTAGACTTTGTTCACTCCAAAATCATCTATCGTTTCGATATTCCAAAAACCATTATCACAGATAATGCTGCTATTTGAATAGTCATCTGATGAAGGAGGCACATGAACAACTTAAAATTGAGCATCGCAATTCTACTCCTTACCGGCCCAAAGCTAATAGAGTTGTTGAAGCTGCGAATAAGAACCTCAAGAAGGTTATTAGGAAGATGGTCCAAGGGTCTGGACAATGGCACGAGAAACTTCCTTTTGCTCTTTTGGGATACCGGACAATTGCAAATACTTCGGTTGGCGCAACACCCTACTTGTTGGTTATGGCATTGAAGTGGACACCTGGTGAAGTTGAGATTCCCTCTCTCCAAATCATTATTGAAGCATGGATCGAGGACATTGACGGGGTCAAGTCCCGATTGGAACAATTGAGTTTGATTAATGAAAAACATTTGGCGGAAGTTTGTTTTGGTCAATTATACCAACAAAGAATGGCACGCGCTTACAATAAGAAAGTGCTCCCAAGACAATTTGAGGTAGGGCAACTTGTTTTGAAATGTATCTTTCCGCACCAGGAAGAAGCAAAAGGAAAGTTCGCCTCGAATTGGAAAGGTCCTTACCTCATCAAAAAAGTATTGTCAAAAGGAGCTCTACACTTGGCAGATATAGAAGAAAAGGTGATAGATATATCCGTCAACGTAGATGCGATCAAGAGATACTATGTCTGACATGCCTCTGTTGGGGCATTTTTATACTTAGCATTCTCAGGTTGGGATGACGAAAGGCTATCATTCTCGCTACCCAAATACTGGTCAACCCTAGTTAGCCCTTTGAAGCCTTAATTTATATTTCTTTGTTTTCCCCTATTTTGGAACCAATGTACTTAATAAAAAAAATGAAAAATGCAAAAAAAAGCAAAAAAAAAAAAGAAGAAAAAAAATAACAACAAAGTTTGTAGCTTATTGAACTACGTTCGACCTGATTCCTTTAAAAGATACGCAGGGAGCCCTACTCTGGAGTTCGGATTAACCAAAATAAAAAATAAATATTCCCCAGTATTCAAAGAAACCTGGGCATGATTTTATATTTTCGATGGTTGTTGCATTAAAATGGTTCCAAAAGTTGCAATTCAGTTAAATAGTTCTTTTTACCTTTCCCTGTTAAGACCTTCTGATCAACTTTCAAGAATGATAAGTCGGTATACTACGGGTGATGCCTCAGCCATTGTAAAGAGAGAAAATTAATGAGAGAGTCTTATTGATGAAAACCCTCACGGGCACTATAAGGAAATAGTGAGTTGTGAAAGATAAACGAGAGAGGTAAATCGATGAAAAGCCACAAAGGGCATCGTTGATCGATTTAGGGCTTCTTTTATCCCGGCACAAGCACGATTAAGACAAAGAGCTGAGTTTCAAAATGAAGCGTACAACAGATTTTGACAATTAGACAGCTTAGACGGATCGGGTATCCAGTCCAAAGTGCATGTCATATTCATTGAAGTCAGCATATACCTCCAGATAAGTCTTTTCTTATTTTTTTTCCCTGAAAGGGACACTTCTTGATTATGTTATAATACCTATTGGTTCACCTTCTTGTTTTCTTTCATACTATTTTTTTGAGTCTCTTTCAGTCTAATATTTTCAAAGCAAAGCAAAGAAAAGGCCACAAAATTGGTTACAGGTTCCCCGTTATATAAAGCAAGGATAGCTGGGCATAAACCGTATGGGCAAAGGCATAAAGCCATCTGTGTGCTTTTTCCTGACGAGCAAATGAGCAATGTTTCAAGGTTTAACAAAAGTTACTCAGTTAAAAGTTGTTTTCAGAGCAAGGTTGTTTGCACCATAAAAACAAATGGTGATAGGGCCAAAATAGTCAGGTATTGATGTTGAGAAAGAAAGATCTCCAGAAAGTAAAGACAGAATCTCCCGGCAATTTGTACGACCACCGATAGAGTCAGTTTTTCTAACAAGTGTAATGGACGCAAGGTCAAGTCGCCCAAGAAATCAAGGCCACAAACCAACCACCATTTTAAAACTAACTAATCTTTCTTTGTTTAGAATAGGAACAGAACAATTTTACAAAACAGTTCGTGAAAAGACGAACACCACTAAGTGAAGTTATCAAATCATTGATTCTATTCCAATATACATGTAATCATGTTATTTTTAGTTTCATTATAGGGAACCAATACCCTATCTTCAATACAGGGTACTACATCCCCTAGTTGCATTTCTTATTGCCAACATAGGGTACGATATTTCCTAGTAGCATCTCAGAGCGCCATGAGCCTCAGTTTATTGGCAACATAAGGTACGACATTCCCTAGTAGCATCTCAGAGCGCCACGAGCTTTAGTTTATTGCCAACATAGGGTAAGACATTCCCTAGTAGCATCTCAGAGCACCATGAGCCTCATTTTATTGCCAACATAGGGTACGACATACCCTAGTAGCATCTTAGAGCGCCACGAACCTCATTTTATTGCCAACATAGGGTAAGACATACCCTAGTAGCATCCTAGAGTTCCACGAGCCTTATTTTATTGCCCACATAGGGTGTGACATTCCCTAGTAGCATCCTAGAGTACCACGAGCCTCTTCTTATTGCCAACACAGGGTACTACATCCCTAGGCTACATTACTTTCTACCAATATAGGGTACGACATTCCCTAGTAGCATCTCAGAGCGCCACGAGCCTCAATTTATTGCCAACATAGGGTACGACATTCCCTAGTAGCATCCAAGAGTGTCACGAGCCTCATCTTATTGTCAACACAGGGTACAAACTGATTGCCTTCCTTCTTTTTAACATATGATACGGCATCCCTTATATAAAAAAACATTTTTTTATTTTATTCTTTATTCTGCAATAGCAAAGACAGTTTATTGTATTTTCAATAACTCATAAAAATTTTCTAGTGCAAACTGTGGCAAAAATGTTTTGATCGTTGTGTTTGTTTGTGATGCCTTGTAGTTGTTTTGGCAAAGTACGGATTGGATGTGAAAAATATTAATAAGATTCCAGTTTTTGCCAGAGAAAGGGGAATCTCAATACTAGCCCCAATGAGCTTTGACATAATACTTACGGAGACATAGGGTCTCAAGATCCATCTTCTCATCATCTGATCAAGAAACAAGCCTGTGAGAATATTCCATAGTCTGTTACATCGAGAACATCAAGTTTCAGTCTAAGTCAATGGGGGAAGCAAGTCAAGAATCAAGACAAGACTCTATATGGCATTTAGATAGGAATTTTATAACTCTTAGATTTCAAGAGTATGTAATTTTCTTTCCATTTTGATGTAATTGTAGGAACCGTAGATTAGAACCTTGACTGAACTACGCTCGACTCTCCATCTAAGCATACTCTATCAGTCATTTTCAGCTTGAACTACATGAGACCTGATTCTCATATAACCCGAGATATGTAGGCTGCCTAAAATCAAAGCTCGGTGGCATCTTTTTCTTTTATCTTCTATTCCTTTTTAAATAATAGTGCGATGACCCAAAAGGTCATCTTTAAATTTAATAATTATTTATGTGTTCTAAAGCCTCAAAATTACTATTCATCATTCCTCGACTTGCGTGCATAGTTCGTATAATTTTTCGGAAAGTTTTTATGTGAAAAATAGATAAAAATGTGAAATAGAGCCTTAAAACTCAACTGAGTTGACTTTGGTCAATATTTTGAGCAAACGGACCCGGATCAGTGTTTGGACAGTTTCGGTAGATCCGTATCATAATTTGGGACTTGGACGTATGCCTGAAATTTTTTTTGGAGGTCCCTAGCTCAAGTTATGGCAATTTAACGGAAACTAGAAGCCTAAAGACTTAAAGGTTTTAAAGTTTGACCATAAATTGACTTTTATTGATATCGGGGTCAGATTCGAGTTCCAAAACTTTTTATAGGTCCGTTATGTTATTTATGACTTGTCCATCAAATTTGGTGAGAAACAGAGTTGATTTGACGTGATTCGGGCATTCGGTTGTGAAAATAGAAGTTTTAAAGTTTTCTTAAATATTTCATTTGATTTGGTGTCCAATTCATAATTCTAGGTGTTAAATTGGTGTTTTGATCACCCGAGCGAGTTCGTATGAGCTTTTGGACTTGTGTGCATGTTTGGTTTGGAGCCCTGAGGGCTCGGGTGAGTTTCGGATGCTCAACGGGCCATTTTGGACTTAAGGAAGATAGCAGATTTTCTGGTGTTTTGTTGCAGAATTTTTCTTCATCGCATTCGCGGGGGAGATCTCTCGATCGTGTAAGGCAATCTGAGAAGCCAGCTAACGTTGTTCTTCACGTTCGCGAATTTGAGGATGCGATCGCGTAGGGGTACGAGGTGGTGCTTCACGAACGCGTAGCCAAGGTCGCGTTTGCGTAGACTTAAGGAGGCTAAAGCTGAGCCACGCGCTTTACTCATCACAAACGCGTGAGGTCGTTCACGATCACGTAAGTCTGAAAGTCAGAGCATCACGTTCGCGTGGTGTTTTACGCGTTCGCGTAGAGTAAATTTCTGGGGCAGCAAAGTAGAGCTTCACGGTCGCGAGGCTATTCACGCGATCGCGATTAAGGAATCACTGGGCAAAACCCATAAATTCGGAAGTCACCATTTTTACTCATTTTTGAGTTTTAAGTCTCGGGGTTGGGCGATTTCAAAGGAGATATTTACGACTTTGAAGTGGGTAAGTGTTTTATAACTAAAAGTGAATATATTTTATGAATCCATGTGTATATTCATCCTTTATTTTGGATTTATATGCAAGAAATTGGAATGTTTGTAAAACTTTCCATAAATAAAAAATTAAGATTTGAAGGACCATTTGACATCGGAATTTGGTAATTTTTGTATGGTTGGACTCATCTCGGAATGTGTGTTCGGATTTCATAAAGTTTTCTGAGATTCGAGACATGGGCCCCACTATCAAGTTTTGAGATGAATTTTAGATTTTAATCCGGAAAATTAGTAAATTCATATGGAATTAATTCCTACGATTTGTATTGAGTATATTGAATTGTTTATGACTAGATTTGAGTATTTCGGACAAGAATTCGTGAGGCAAAGGTTTATTGGATTCTTGAATTTGGTTGCAAGCGAGGTAAGTGTCGTGGTTAACCTTGACTTGAGGGAGTAGGACTTATTTGTCTATTTGCTACAAGATTTAATGTGCGGGAACAACGTATATGTGAGGTGACGAGTACTTATGCATTGTGCTTAAGTCAAAGCATGCGGTTGGAATTTATATATTGTGAATAATTGTCTATTTAATTAAGATATTCCTGCTTAAGTTTATAATTGATTATTTGATCATTATTCGTGAAATTACTATTCATTTAATTATTGTAATATTTTGGAAGGTGAAGTCGGTATTTGGATATTGAATTGATTGATAAGTGTATATCCCCGCATTTATATACTCTTCCGAATTTATATTATTATTTTCATGGTAAGGAAGAGTGTAAAAGCACGAAGGGTGTTGCCGTGCCATTTGTGAGTGTAAAAGCACGAAGGGTGTTGTCGTGCCATTTGTGAGTGTAAAAGAACGAAGGGTGATGCCGTGTCAAGTGCGAGTAAAAGCACGAAGGGTGGTGCTGTGCCATTTTTATATTAACATTTTCTCATTTTATTGTTGATAAATTAATTGGCTGCTAAGTGACACTTCTCCTGCTGAAGTTATTATATCCTTCCCCTTCGCATGTTACCTTTCAATTTATAAATTGTTATTTATTGTATTATTGTTATTTTGTATTTGTATATACTTGTACAGGTTGATTACATACGTGTCTTGTCATAGCCTCGTCACTACTTCGTCGATGTTAGGCTTGGCACTTACCAGTACATGGGGTTGGTTGTACTGATACTACACTCTGCACTTCTTGTGCAGATTTCGGAGTTGGTCCCAGCGGCGTACTGTAGATTTGCACGGATACAACTACCAGTGGAAACATGAGGTATAACTGGACATCGTTCGCAGTTTTGAAATCCCCTTCTATCTTATCTCAGCTGTGTATTATATTTCAAATAACTTGAATTTTATACAGACCTTTATTTGTATTATTCTAGAAGCTCGTACACTTGTGACTCCAGTTCTCGGATGGTATTTAGACATCGCTATTATTATGGATTATTCACTACATTTCAGACCTTATTTCCGCATGTGTTTCTTTGTTATTAATTAGTTTAAAATTGTTTTAAAATTTCTAATATTATTCTAACGTTGGCTTGCCTAGCAAGTGAAATGTTAGGCGCCATCACTGTCCCGAAGGTGGGAATTTCGGGTCATGACAGTTTGTATCAGAGCACTAGGTTACATAGGTCTCACGAGTCACGAGCAAACTTAGTAGAGTCTGAAGGATTAGTACGGAGACGTCTATACTTATCTTTCAGAGGCTATAAAGTTTAGGAACAATATCACTTCTTTCTTATTCTATCGTGAGATCTCATTCTAGCATCGATAATTGAACCATTCTATTCTTATTTTCTCGTAGATGGAAAGAACACGTAATACATCTACAGACAGATAGGGACCAGAGCCCCCGGTGGCAACTATGATCGGGGGTAGAGGTCGAGCCCGAGGTCGTGCTAGGGGCCGAGGCAGAGGCAGAGGCAGAGGTAGAGCTCAGTTTAGATGTTACAACCCATGTTTTCGTACGTACGAGTCGTCATAAGTCAATTGATGTAAGCTCAAAAATGAAATCATATTTGAAAAGTTTGCAAAGTAAGTTAATCATATTACCTCGGAGGTTACAAATATTGAAGATCATGAACAACAAGTACAAAGATGGTTGGAAGTTTCAGAAGCTAAAGGAATTGAAAACAAATAATGTTT
>AWOL01S0020767.1:17140-29743 GCA_000715115.1 Nicotiana otophora
GGGGAACTAGGGGGAACAACACTAGACTCCTCAACGGTTGGTATGGATGAAACCTCTGTGGTCGAAGGTGGAGGAGGAGCTATAGTAAACTCCTCAAAGATCGGTATAGGTAAGACCTCAGATATATCATGGTGGTCAGCAGAGGTAAAGAAAGGTTTAGACTCAAAAAATGTGACGTCAGCTGACATAAGGTACCTACGAAGATCTGGAGAATAACAACGATATCCCTTCTGAACACGAGAATAACCAAGGAAGACACACTTGAGAGCACGAGGAGCTAACTTATCTTTCCAAGGGGCTAAGTTATGAACAAAACACGTGCTCCCGAAAACACGAGGTGGAAGAGAGTATAAGGGTGACTGGGGAAACAATACTGGATGCGGAATCTGATTCTTGATGGGAGATGAAGGCATCCGATTAATCAAATAACAAGCTGTGAGAACTGCATCGTCCTAAAAACACAACGAAACACGAGATTCAATTAGAAGTGTGCGAGCAGTCTCAATAAGGTGCCTATTCTTTCTCTCAGCAACCCCATTTTGTTGAGGGATATAAGGACAAGATGTTTGATGAATAATTCCTTGAGAAGTCATAAACTGCTGAAATTGAGAAGATAAACATTCTAAGGCATTATCACTGCAAAAAATGCGAATAGAAACACCAAATTGGTTTTTGATTTCAGCACAGAAACTCTGGAATATAGAAAATAACTCAGAACGATCTTTCATTAAGAAAAGCCAAGTACATCTTGAATAATCATCAATGAAACTGACAAAATAACGAAATCCCAAGGATGAACTGACTCTACTAGGACCCCATATATCAGAATGAACTAAGGAGAAGACAGACTCTGCATGACTCTCAACACTACGCGAAAAGGAGGCTCGGAAACACTAGACGAGTAAGTTGTCATGAAGAAGTTTTGTTAAAAAATGGCCAGAATGGCTCACATGCGCCGGAGAAGTTACATGCTTGTAACCAACCGTTATGTTGTATGATTGTAGAAGTTACATCTACTTGTAACCACATGTTCTCAAATTTGAAATATGAGGGTGTGGCTTCCCAGTCTCCACTTTTCAAAATAATTGGTTTTTGATTTGAAAATACCCTAGGCATAGCTATTTGTTTTATCTCCTTGAATTCATCACTCCACTATGAGGAAATCAGAAACCTATCAATTCTTGGGGCTTGGAGAAATCTGGGTTGGAGTGAGGGCCATAGACCCTAGTGAATACCCACTAAAACTCTTCTGTTAAGCCTTCAAAGTTGCACGAAATTGAGAATATTCCAGGTTGAGAATCAACATACTGCCAAACCCTTCTGTCCCACATGATTAGTGGTCCTTTTTTGGTTCTACAAGCCTTTAAATCTATCCACTCAGCCCACCTATTCCCCCATATTTGCTTGATCAAAGAATTGTCCCATTGCTCGATTTTAGTCTCCTGTAAGCATATGATATCCCACCCCCATTATGAATAAGAGGTTTCAAAGAACTTCTCTTATTTTTATTACGGAAAAGGGTCAAATATATCCCTTTATTATTGGATATTGTTTAAAGTTATCCTCCGTTATACTATTCGATCGAATATACCCTTGCCGTCTAACTATTGATCAAATATACCCTTAATTTGACAGAAGGGCCACGTGGAGGGCTTCTAAGCCATCTTATGCCCCAACCCATTACCCATGCTCAATACCCAATACCCAAAACTCATAATCCGACCCTTCCCAACAGCTATATAAATTCCTTTGCTCGAAAACTTCCAAAAATAGAAATATGCTCTTTGTTTTTTGACGTTCTTAATAAACGACTTAGAATTCCTTTTTTGAAAGTGCAAATCTGAGTTCAAATTTCTGAAAATCATTGAATATTATTGTAGAATATCATTATTGGGAGCTGAAATTCGTGATTGAACATTATTTGAGACAACAACAACAACAACGACCCAGTAAAATCCCACTAGTTGGGTTTGGGGAAGGTAGTGTATACGCAGACCTTACCCCTACCCAAGGAGTAGAGAGGTTGTTTCCGAAAGACCCTCGGCTCAAGAAGAAGAAAAGAAAAGAAAAGAAGAGAAAAGAGACAATATCAGTACCACCAACAGATACCATAAGAAAAAATTAACATCATGAAAGCCAGAAAATAGGTGCAGAGCAAAAGCGGTAACCATTAAATAGAGTCGGCTCTATGAAAAACGAAAGAGTAGTAAGATACAACATTGCCACTAGCTGTCTCAGACAAAAACCCTACCAAGCTAACCTCACAAATGTACGAACTAAGGAAAGACTCAACTACCTCCTAACCTACAACCCTAATACTCGACCTTCACAGCTCCCTATCAAGGGCCATGTCCTCGGAAATCTGAAGCCTCATCATGTCCTGCCTGATTAACTCTCCCCAATACTTCTTAGGCCGCCCTCTACCTCTTCTCGAGCCTTCCAAGGCCAGCCGCTCACACCTCCTTACCGGAGCGTCTGGGCTTCTCCTCTGAACGTGCCCGAACCATCGAAGCCTCGCTTCCCGCATCTTGTTATCAATGGGAGCCACGCCCACCTTCTCCCGAATAACATCATTCTTAATCTTATCCATCCTAGTGTGCCTGCACATCCACCTCAACATCCTCATCTCTGTTACTTTTATCTTCTAGATATGTGAATTCTTAACAGGCCAACACTCAGCCCCATACATTATGGACGGTCTAACCACCGCTCTATAAAACTTAACTTTGAGGTGTTTCGACCACCATTGACTCAACTTTGAGCTTGGTTCAGAACTTAAGATCTGAAGTTTTTAAATCAAAATCGACTGGGTGAGTTTTAAATCTGTTGTAAAAGCTTGATAGAACCTGAATTCAAAATATGAATGCATTTGGATCTGATTTGACAAGAACTTGATCGAAAATTTTTGAAGCCTAATCTATGGAGAAGATGCACTGGGTTTCTTGACCTCATCTCTTATTGCTCAAATTGTTTGTTGGGTCTTGTTCGTATCATTGTACAGAAGTTGTGGATAAAATTTGAGTGCATTTTATGAAGTTTTGGTTAAGTTAGATCGAACAAATTAGAGTTGACTCCGCGAAGAAGACAACCTGAGCTTCCTTGAATTAATCACTGGGCTTTGTTCGAATTTTGATTGAGAATCTTTGGTTACAAATTGAGATCAATTGAAGAAGCTTAGATTGAGTTCGGAAGCAATGGTTCCAAGAATTTGTTGCTCTCGAAGAACCTATAACTCTCCATTTATGCTAGCTATAGCACTATTAGCTTGTTGAATATTCGCATACTTAACAAATTCATAACCTTTACTCAGACCCCATAGAATGTCCTTTGCAACTTTAGCCATCACAATGATACCAAAAAGAGAGAATAGATTGATCAAAAGATCATCATCAAGAGCAGGTGGAAAATAATTTATGTACAGGTTTGTCTCGTCAAACTCCTTTGGCTTGATCACAATTGAACCTAACCCAGAGAAAGAGAGAGTTTAGTTCTTTAAGTGTTGAGAAGGATCGGGTTATGGGTTAGGGGTAACGGGGCATAAAATGGATCAGAAGCCCTCCACATGGCCTCTCCGTCAAATTAAGGGTATATTTGATTAATAGTTAGACGGTAGGGATATATTCGATTGAATAGTATAATGGAGGATAACTTTAAACAATATTCAATAGTAGAGGGATATATTTGACACTTTTCCATTTTTATTATTAAAACCCTGTATATTCCAACTTAGTATCTTGACTTTCATCTGGAATGAGCTTTTTGCGAGCTACCCCTTACCTTCTTCTCACTGCCCTCCTAGAGTCCCACACCAATTTCCTGAGTTCTATTTCCCCTTTGTTCTTCTTTTTTTGGATTCTGACACTGCATTTGCTTGTTGTTTTAGTTGAATTTTCCTCTTCTCTTCCATTCTTAGGATAATGCCCAAATTTCGTGTTCAAAACCTGCTACATTCACCCCGAAAGCTTTATACGCTTTCAATCATCGCCATCTTCGTCCATCTTGAACTTTCTACCATAGTGGGTGTACCTACTAATTGCATGCGTAAATCTTGTCTATCATGCCATGGTAAGAGGGAAAAATTCATTGAGAGAGCAGGAGAAAAATTCGGACTTTGATTCACTAACCCTCTGAACATCCATGATCTGACGAGGTTGCATTGAGGGATGAGGACTGTTAGCTTTATCATCGGCATCAACTTGGGATTGGGTCTCTCCAATGAGTCAGTAGCTCTATAAATTGAAGCATTAATTTCCACCAAGAGAGGGTCAAAACTTATATCTGCTTGCATCGAAAAGTCCCTTAGCAGACATGGGTCTAATTTGTGCCTGATTCTCCTCTATTCAGAAACTAGGCTGGGCTTCTTTCGAATTTTCTGATTTTTATTCTTCTTTGGGCCTTTAGTGTAGTATCTAGTAGAAATGACACCAGATAGCCACTCTAAAGGGCTGCTATTTAGGAATTAGCCAGTGTGTCCTGAATTTTAGTTTTTCAGGGCAACAATATATTGAATTGTCCTGAAATTAAAAAATTTAGTTTAAAATTTCAGGACAAAATAAGTACTGGCTAGTCTTTAAATAGCAAAACAAAGAATGGCTATCTGTGCACTTGCCCCTAGTATCCATTGTTCAGGCCCAAATATACTGGCCCTTTAAAAGTCTTTCCTTTTAATAACATTTGTGGATCGGGTCGACCCATGAGCAATTAAGGGCTATAGAGCTTTTGAAATAAAGTTATGCCTAGGGCTGCTTATTGGGCGGATATTTATGCCTACTGGTTCGGCTTATAGGTTATCGACTTGTAACTGTACTAATCCGCTAGCCACCCTATAAGATATCGGGCGAATTGGTATCGGTTTAAGTAATTATCAGGCAGTTTATCAGCTAAATCAAATAGACAATAAAAATTACATAAGTAAGCAAGATAGTAAACAATAGATAGATGATCCAATCACAATCACACTCTAGTACGCTAATGAAGCTCTCATTGTTAATAGTAGTTTCTTCTTCTTTAATTCTTTTACAATAAGCAAGTTAAAATACAAATTGGGGATCCATAACCAGTAATAGAAGTTCAGTTAACATAAATTCTGGATATAGTTTTACTTCAGTTACCGAGTTAAATGATTTCTTTGAGCAGAAAGGTATCAAGAACTATCTAGATTTGCCTACTTCTACCCCAAAAACAAGTTATGATGATGTTAATGCTCAAGCTGCTAAGAAGTTGCTTTATAATGGGTAAAAATATAAATATAATAATTCTTAACAGGTTAACGGTTTATCCGATAAGGAAATTAAGTAATTCGCCCCCAAACGATAAACCGTTAATTATAAAATTTCAATCCATTCACCAACCGTTAATCCGATAACTGGATACCAATAAGCCATTATGCTACTTTTACGGTTCGGTTTTGAACAACCCTAATTATGCCCCTCACGTGCTCCATTTTTGAATGACTAGTGGAAGCGACCTCACAAGTCTGCGGTTGGCTCGATGACACTGTTACCATCTGATTCCCTGTTGTACCAAACCCTGAGGATTGTCCAGTGAGTATTAGAGAGGGCCGAATTTCTGTCAACACCGGGATTTCAAAATTCCATCCATCAACTTCAAGATTCAAACTCGTCGGAAGATCCTTTCGGAGTTTCTGATGCATAGTCGAGCCCAGCAGAAATGGGTTCTGTTCTTCGTATCCTCGTCTACTCTGACGAAGCCACCACATAGATCGCCGAGATATTTGAAGGTATCTGATGTCCAAGCATTCAGAAGGATTCCAAACATTTTAATCCATGAAGTTTCCGACTTGCTCCCTGGTGATGATGCATCCATGTCTGGCGACCACCAAGTTAGAGATAAGTGTTTCTATTCCAAAACCAATCCCCAGCTATGATTCTCGCCACTTCCTGTTTAGAAGGAAGCTCGAATAAGAATCGATTATGGTCCATGGGGGTGACTCTGAAACTTGCAGTTACTCTCCATCTTGTAGCAAACCATTTTTGAATCGTTTCCGGATTTGGGCTTCGGTTGAATGGGTCGTTGAAGGTCCCAACTAGGCCTCTGGAAAGTGGATGTGTGCCTTCTATTGCCTTGATGCATGATTCCTTAGAAACCTCTGGCCATCTCTCTATATTTGCCGCAGCAAAATAGGATTTTAATAATGGAACTGGTGGGCCAAAAGAGTTAGGTTTCCCTAGATCTTCTCAGTAACATCTTCCCTCCCTTGTTGTAGCTTATCTCCAGAATGATCACCGTCAATTTCGAGCCTCCTCGCGAAACCTCAATTCTTACGAATTTGCCGTATATATTGTAATTCTGATACACCCTGTAAAGATATTGTTGTTGTGTTCTTACCCATCTTCTATAAAGATCTCCAACTCCACTTGATGCTTGTTTTAAAGCATCACAGACCCATCTGAGATTGTGTTCGTCCATATTGATTTTGCTAGAGAAACGTTTTCCTCTCGTTGTGAGAGAGAGCCATCTTATTTGATCACCCCCAAAATTAATAAGCTCAAAAGATTTGTCACCTGAGATAAAGAAAATTTTGTCATCCATAATAAGAAATTGCCTAAAAGGAAAGTTCAGAAATGATGGGGCACATTTCCCAAATCAGAGCTAGTTGAATGTCACTTCCTTCTCTAACTGAAACTCGAGAGAGCAGTATCATCTCCTTTCCGTTGTTACATAAAACTTCAGAAGGTATACTCAATTGTGCGACGAAGGAGCTCTTATCTGGAGCTATGTCAACTGATTCTGAGAAATAACTTGTCTCGCCAAAAAAAGGTTCAGGAATACTTTTGATAGCATTGCATTTGGTTTGATCAGAGGAGTTTACCTCCTTCTAAAGAGCAAGATGAGAAGGAAAACAAAAGATTAGGTACATCTGAGTAATGTAACTTCAGCCTGTGGATTTTTGCTTTATGCTTTTGACACATCTGTCATTCCTATCATTCCAAACTACCCACCACATGCAAGCTAGAACGGTTCCCCATATCTTCCTCTTACCCTTTGTCTGTCCAACAAAATAGGGTTCCTTGAATGTCCTTGGAGCAACTCATTTCACCACAAAGATGTTGAAGAACATATGCCATTATTGTGACACCACAAAGAGCAGTGTAGGAAGAGATAATTTGCAATCTCTGTCTCTCTTTCACAAATGTAGCACTTATAACACAGGACAGACCTCTCTGTTGCAGGTTCTGTGGAGTCAGAACCACCTCATACGCATCTGTCTAACACAATCATACCACTTTGTAGGGTGCTTCAGTTCTACAACCAGATTAGTCCACCCAATATCTTGGATGCTTTCAGGGGTTATTATCATGATTTTCCTAGCTCCATGCATGTAAGACAACGATAAGGGTACACCAGAACTATCAGAGTTTTGGAAGACAAAATACGCAGAAATCTGGTCCCTGTTCCTCCCATCTCCTGAACTAGTTGCCTATGTCTAGAAAGCTAGCTGTAAGGCTTGGCAGACCACCTAGAGAAGCATTGAATGATTTTATCAGTGTTTTGACTGATGAGATTCCTCTTTCTTTCGACCCAATCACACCAGTAAGCTGCCTCATTTTTTGCATTCGAATGACTTGTTAGTTGTTACTGGCAGCAAAGTAGATTTTTCTTTCCATAACTCCAAAAGTTCAAATCCCAATTTGATCTATCTTTCACGTCTGCATAAACTAGGCTTAACTTACCGAACAAGGACTCCGGAAACATTCAGAAAACTCAACAGAAATGTTAGACAGATGGGATGATTTCTCTCTCTAACTCTATGTTTTTCTAAGAACTTGATTTTTAGCAGGTGACATTAAGAGCATCAACTCAAATTACAAGTCAAGGAGATAAAAGATTCCACTGTCTGCTTTCTAGTATTCTTCGTTCTGTGGAGTAGGATATGCTCATATCACTGTCATATGGGTTTAGAAGTGATACAGCCTAAACCTATATAGGTGTATTCCCGATGCACTAACTAAATTCTTTAACATTCTCAACTCTTATCATATTTTAGTTTTAACAACTTAACCGCAAAGTAAGTCTAATAAGTCTAGACATAGTGGTTCTTCCTTCCCAACAAAAGATTGCAAGTGGCAAGTGTCATTATTTGTTTGAAGGAGGAACCATTCTTTATAAAGTTGGGTTAAGTCCCACATTGATGAGGGAAGCGGTTGTGGTTTCTTTATATGGTCTTGCGTAGGGGTGGGCATAAAATTCGAAAAACCGAATTCCGAATCGGACCAAATTAATTCAGTATCGGTTTATTCGGTATTAATTTTTCTGTATTCGGTATTTCGGTACGGTCCTCGGTATTGAGGTTTTGGTATTTCAGTATACCGAAATACCGAATTATTTAAGTACTCCCGTGCTTCCTAGTCCTACACTGCCCAGCCCAAAATTTTAACTGTCTTTCTATGGCCCAAAATTTCAACTTTGTTACTAGTTTTTGCTGTTTAGTTGCAGGGAAGCCTTCTTAGTTTAGTCGTTGGCAGATGTAGTTTACTGGCAGTGGTATTACTAGTTTTGTGCGTTCATAAAGTGCAGAGTCTGTTTCGTTGGCAGGGAAGTCTTCTTAGTTAGAAGTGCAAACTTTTGTTATCTTTATTATTTCAAACCAGAATTAGTTTTACTACAGCAAATTCTTTTATCTTGTTTCCAAAAAGCGTGGCAAATTGTACTCCTATGTTCCATTTTACAGGCACTCGTTAATGAGGGCAGGAACAAATGAAGTTATCCAGTGAAGCCTTCTTAGTTTAGACGCTGCAAAGTGCAGACTGTTCCCTAAGGACCATAAGTCCATAACATTCCTATTTCAAGTGTTGGTGTTGACTGTTGAAAACGTTGTTAGAAAAAACAAAAAAAAACAAAAAAAAAAAGGTTGAAAACTGTTATGGCCAGCTATGTTTAACGTTTTATACTAATGTGAAAATCATTTCAATTTAGTTTGGTTGGCTACCGAAACCGTACCGAACCAAACAAAAAATACCGAACCGTGCTGAACTACTTTGGTACGGTATTTGGTATGCACAATTGATTTACCGAAGTACCGAACCGTAGTTCTTAATACCGTACCGAAGTACCAAACGCTCACCCCTACTCTTGTGTAATCCTCCCCTCTGAGCTAGCTTTGGGGTTGAGTTAGGCCTAAGATTCATTTCTTTACATGGTATCAACACCTGAGCCATTGATCCCTGATGTTGATTTTGTCAATGTTGGGCCTAATTCACGTTGCAGTTGAGCCTTGAGCGTATGGGGGAGTGTTAAGTCCCACAGTAGTTGAGGGAATGGGTGGTGGACTTGTGGTCTCTTATATGATCTTGGGCAATCCGCTACTCATGAGCTAGCTTTTTGGGTTGAGTTAGGCCCAATGGTCATATCTTCACAGAAGCCAATAATTTTTGAATTTTTTGCACATGCACTTAAATCAAGAAGCAAATTTTAACTGAAATATCTAATTCTTGGGCAACAAAAGAGATCAGAAAAAAGTGAGAACATCAAATTTCTGACAGAAAACTCAACTTCAATATGAGTAGAAAGTTTTTAGGCTTCAAACAATTTTCCAATTAAAGTTTATAGAAACATGAAGGTAACGGCAACTACTGTGAACAAGCAGACAAATAACTTTGAAACAATGGAAAGGCATGATTGTATTCCAATAACGGGACAAAGTTCTAACTTACCAGTAAAATAGTATGCCCATTGTCCTTGAAGTGTCGTATTTGGCAGTTTCTTAATGATTTTGCAAGCCTCTGAGCTTCATTTCCACTTGGAAGCATGTTGTCTTTGCCACTAAACAGTACATTGTGTGTCATCGCATTTTATCAAGAAATCTGATAAAGAAACATAAATTCAACTGCATGCATGCATGCACAGGAGGCAGAATTGACAGAAAAAAAATCTTGAAAAAAGCTTTTTAGTATTATAAGCTGTCTTTCCCAGATAAGATAAAAATAGGCAAGTAAATACTACACCGCATAGCAATTAATCCAAAAAAAAAAAAAAAGAAGAAGAGAGTATAACATAGTATCAACAATGAAACACGGAAACCGAGGAACCTAATTCGGTGCTTTTTAGCTATTGTAACACATGAAATAAAGTAAGTTCACTATTGAGTGCCTAAATGAAATATATATTTCACTGATAGTTCTGGATGGAGTAATAAGACCAGATAAAAGTTAAACCTGATCGATGCAACTTCCAAAAGCAATTCATAACTAATAAACTCTATTCAAGTTCTTGACCATCAATTTGAAGTGAATTAAAATAAATAAACTAAAAACTGAGTTGGGCTTCATATATATTTTGTGACATGGCGAATCCTGCAGTACATATTGAAGTATTGAACGGTCAGTTGAAGCAAGCAAATTAGAAACAACAATAAAATAAACCATCTTTTCAGCACTTTGTCACAGGACAAAGAAAGCAGAAATTACTAGGTTGTCCACTTACTTTTCCTCCAATTTAATATATCTTTTTGACAAAGTAATAATTTTTATTAATGATTGGGCAACATAGCATGTAGCGTTCAAGAAGTATACCATAAAGTAGAAAACCTACAAAAAGATATGGTTTTCTTCACAGTTAGTGAAAAAATTCTTTTCTCTCCGTCTTGTACCATTTATTTTACTGATTTTTGCATTTCAATTTCGTAAAAAATTGTGATTGCTCAGAACTACTCGCTAAGGGGGTAAAAGCATTCAGAAAGTAGACCACTTAAGTTAGTTAACACCTAATCAAGAAGAAGAAACATATGCTTAATTTTAGAAAACACTTGTAGGATATACTGCTTCTACACACCACAGGCATGTTTGGGCTTGGTGTACGAATCTTCAGAAGTGATCCAAAGTTTTAACGTACGTATCGCACAAAGAAATCCACACAGACCAATAGAGAATATGAATTAATATAAGACAGAGAAGAAACCTTGAGAGCACAAGTACTTCAGCAGTAATAGCATGGAGACGGGAATTTGCATAAGCTGAAGCAGATCTAAGAAGCTTCAGTTTCCAGAGAAGAGTCTCCTTTGGTATGATATCAGCCAAACCCTGAAGAAAGGCGAGGTGGAATACAACACTGTGAATATGACTCCATATCTAATTACCAACAGAACAAAAAGACGAGTAGCATTTGACTGTCCAAGCATAAGAAGGCGAAAACTTAAAATATTTTACTGCCCAGCATCAGAAAGACCAGTAGCATTTTTTTTTGTTATAATAATTGATAACAAATAATTGGCCAGTACCATGTTAAAACACCTGCTAAACATTCAAGACCCTTTTCCACCAACTGCAATTGTTAAACCACAGCCTGTAAACAACTGCAAACTTACTACTTTTTTATTATTACTCTACTCCCCCATCCCAAAACAAATTTGTTTTCTGGATATTTTTCAGACATTTGGAATTTTTCAACTTTCTAAAGGATTTTACAAATGCGCATACAAGGTAACACAAAAGCTATAGAGGGCCTACTCTTGTATTTTTCAATGTGCACAACAAGAACTTAGTTGTGAGTTCACTTCTTCTGTCACCTAAATTAGAAAATGCAGCTTTTATGGAATATTTCATTGTAGTCTGGTCTTCTATTTAATTGCTAACTTGTAAAGCCGGCTACTCATAGGTCTAAAAGAAGAAGCCTCTAAAGAGAAAATGCCACTAGTGTCAACTCGAGCCTCCTTATCTTCAACTCTGTCCCTTTCTCTGCTGTTGTTTCCTCTTGCCTAGGCTCTAGCATCTACAGATGTCTCTGATAGACTTTGAGGCCCCAGTCCTTTATAAAAACCCCAAGTTACTTCTCCTTTCATTTCATCCAATTTGCCTTTAAACAAGAGGTCTCAAAATTGAATTGATGACCCCGTTGTTAGTTTTTCCCAATTTCTTCACGAAGATACAATGGCCATATATTACAGAAAATCTTGATCTATACTAAGAGGAGGAGAGATTATTTGATCTGTCCTCACAAGTTTTCTGGACATTCGAGTACATTAAATCAATATAAAGAATTTCCAACTCCTAAATAGACGTACTGAATGGAAGACAACAAGCACCCACTTCAGCAAATCAACTAAGCCTCACTCCCAAACTACAAACAAAAAATCCTGTAACACATTAAGGGACACAGAACAAATGCAACCAGATGACTAAAAACTTTTTCCTGGTAACAGCTGCAAAGTAAATTTCCTGTGGTGCGCTATTCATTGTCTTGGCACCACATTTGCAGCCAATTAGTAAACATGAGATTATAAGGTAAAATATGGATGATCAGAAAAGTATACATTTTCATCGCCAAACCTATACTGGAATTACAACCAAGATAACATGAAAAGCTCAGTCAAGTTTAGAGAATACTATGCTAATATATTTCTTATAAGAAGAATGAAGAAATAGCATGCACTATAAGTGTGTGTTTGGTATGACGGAAAACAATTTCTGGAAAATGTTTTTAAATTTTCCCATATTTGATTGGCTTAAATGTTTTGGAAAATATTTTCCTCATGAATTCACTTTTCTCCAATTGGAGGAAAATGACTTTCCTAGAAAGGAAAACATTTTTCAAAATTCTTTTTTAACCTTCCCCACACTATTCCACACCCAACCCCCAACCCCTACC
>AWOL01S0020767.1:38935-51689 GCA_000715115.1 Nicotiana otophora
TTTCTGGAGAGAAAATTCCACTTGGGGACAGGCCTCAACCCCGAACTCAGGTCAGGGTTTATTGATTTTATTAAAATTAACGTTGATTGTTTCGTATGGTCGCACGCGGATATGACAGGTATCCCGATAGAGGTGGTCGTGCACAAGCTAAGTCTGGACACAAGCATCCCACCAGTAAGGCAGAAAAAGTGCCTGATGGCCTAAGTCAGAAACAAGTTTGTTAAAGAAGAGGTAACTCGATTACTTGACATCGGTTAAATTCGGGAGGTAAAGTATCCCAACTAGCTAGCTAATGTAGTTGTTGTTCCAAAAAAGAATAATAAATTTTGAATGTGCATAGATTATAAGGATTTGAATAAGGCATGACCGAAAGACTTACTCCCAATGCCAAACATCGATCAAATGATCGAAACTATGGCCGGGCACGAATTAATGAGTTTCCTTGATGCATATTTTCGGTACAACCAAATAAAGATGAACCCACAGGTTCAGGAAAAAACTTCATTCATAATGAACTTTGGCACATATTGTTATAATGTGATGTCCTTCGGGCTCAAAAGTGTTAGATCCACTTATCAGAGGCTCGTGAACAAGATGTTCAAAAGACAAATAGGTAAAACAATGGAGCAGATTCCGGTACGGTCGTACACATCATGCACTCGGTACTGGATGTGGACGGTTATTATGAAGTAAATACAACCAACCTAGTCTGGGACTGGAGGAGTGAGATCATCAACTACCTTGAGCACGGCAAGCTGCCCGAAGACCCGAAGGCATCCCAGGCACTCCGCACCAAAGCAGCTCGTTACAGCTTCTGGGGAGGACAGTTATACAGAAGGTCATTCCAAGGCCCGTTGGCCCAGTGTTTAGGAGCCTCCGAGGCTAATTACGTCACGAGAGAGGTTCATGAAGGAATTTGCAGGAATCATTTAGGTGTAGATTCATTGGTCCTAAAATTAATTAGGGATGGATACTACTGGCCTTGGATGGAATAAACCCCGAAGGTGTTAGTTCAGAAATGCGACAAGTGTCAACGTTATGCACCGTTGGTACACCAATCGGCAAAATTGTTACATTTGGTACTATCCCCATGGCCATTTATGAAATGGGGGATGGATATAGTTAGACCGTTGCCGCCGGCTCCCGGGAAGGTAAGGTTTCTTTTAATTCTAACTGATTACTTCACTAAATTGAAGCAGGTCCTTACTAGAAGATCGGTGAGCGCAAAGTGGTCGATTTCCTGTGGGAAAAATAATTTGCCAGTTCTGAATACCGAAGGAGATTGCCTAAGACAACGGGAGACAGTTCATTGGCTCCAAGATCGCGAAATTTCTTGAAGACTTGAAAATTAAAAGAATCACATCTTCGCCATACCATCCGAGCACAAATGGATAGGCGGAATCAACCAATAAGGTGATTATTCAAAACCTCAAAAAGAGGTTGGAAGCAGCCAAAGGCAAGTGGTCCGAAGAGTTACCGGGAGTGTTGTGGGCATACCGGACGATGACCAAATCAAGCACGGGAGAGACACCTTTCTCTCTCGTATACGATGCAGAAGCTCTGATCCCGGTGGAAGTAGGAGAACCGATCCTGCGGTATTTTCGAGCGAACGAAGAAACAAATAACGAAGCATAGCTTGTCAAATTAAAGTTATTGGACGAACACATGGACTTGGTGCACATAAGGATGGTGGCCAAGAAACAAAGAATGGAAAGGTACTATAATCGAAGGACCAATCTCCGTTATTTCAAAGTGGGAGACTTGGTTTTGAGTAAAGTAACTCAGAACACCCGGGAGCTCAATGCGGAAAAGCTGAGTCCGATGTGGGAAGCCCCCTATCGGGTTTGAGCTGTCACCGAAAAAGGATCATATGAATTAGAAAAACCAAGACGGAGTCAAATTTCCAAGCAACTGGAACGTGACTCACCTCAAAAGGTACCATTGCTGATGGGCACGCTTGTACTGAAATTATGTGCTGCACTCTTTTTCCCTTTGGCCAGTTTTTGTCCCAATCAGATTTTTCTAGCAAGGTTATTAATGAGGCAGAAACAGAAAGCATACTACGAAGAAAATGTCATCAACACAGATAAGAACTTTAAACGACAAGGCTTGGAAACAACAAACCACTGCAGGATGGTTAGATAGTCTTTTGCTCGATAGCAAATTCCTAACGGGAAGCATAATTTACCATCAGACCAAAGGCTATCCAACTGTCACGAGTGTTCTTTCCTACAAGCCATTAGTGGGGTGGTTAGATAATCTTTTGCTCGATAGAAACATTCCTAACGAGAAACGAAGCTTGCTATCGAACCAAAGATTATCCAACCATTCACTAGTGGAATCCTCAAAGGAGAAAGACTTCCGGTGTTCCAATTCACATTTTTCGCATTTGAATACTGAGGGGAATAGTATGAGAATACAACAACATGATTACCACAGAAACCGGGATTACGAAATCCAGGAACAAATATGCCTCATCGGACCGGGGACTGCACAACTAGCCCAGTAGAAATAAATTGTAAAAAATAGCCACATGTATTGGCAATTTCTTTTCCTTCAACACTCGACTGGTTGTGTAATTTTGAAGATAGAAGGAATAAAATGAAGTCCTTTTATTTTTATCTTGTTTCTTGTCCAAACGATGAGTTGATTTTATCATTTGAAAGTTAACTAAGTACTTCAAATGCTAGTGCCGGAATGAATAGGAGACGTCCTCTTCAAGAGCACTGTAAATATAAGAGGGCCATCTATTATGAAACCCTCACAGTAAAGGATTGTTTTTGGAAATGTTTTTATGCGCGGAACCCAAATACTATCGGGGGAAAATACACCCGAAGCCTTGCCTAATTTGATGCAAAAACAAAAAACTCTTGCAATGCTAAAATGAAAAGCACTTTTATTTATTAAACGTGCCAAGCAACACACGTACAAACATATAAAAAGAAAACAACAAAGGAAAAGAAAGCAAAACACTAAGCTACGTCGCCACCAGAACTTAGGGGAATAGAAGTATCTGCGCCCACGAGAGAAGTAGGCGGATCTGCCGCCGGCTCAGGATCTTTGCCTTCATCGTTATTCTCTTTAAGTTCCTCCTCTGTTCTTGAGAACTCAGAATCGGAAATAGAAAAGTCAGTTGCATTAGACTGAGCCGGGAGGCGTTCTCGAGCAGTTAAGTCCAGCGCTCGGGCCTTGGCGATCTTATTGTCAATATCAATGGCGCCCGCTTTGGCCTCTTCTAAGGTTTTCCTCCGCATATGATACATAGAATGTGTTTTTTCGATGATGAAGGAATCCACTTGGTGTTGAAGTTCTGATTTAAGATGATCAACCTCAGTTAAAAGGCAATGCCACTCGGATCGCGTGGCACTTAGGCTAAGATCGTGATCATGGATAGTGGTATATGAACCTTATTGTGTTCCATGATCCTCTTATACCTATCCTCCATCTAGGAACGCTTTTCCTTAGCAGCAACAACCTCTTTAGCTTTGGAATTCAAGACTGCCTCTAAGTTATTCACTCATTCAATGGAGGTAGACTCGCGTTCGGCAGCGGCGAGCAGGGCATCTTGAACTTCAGAACACTTAGCCTTGGCTTCTTGGAATTGAAAATTTAATTAAGAAGCTTCCTGACTAAGGGCCACTACCTCTTGCTCGCTAAGCTACAGTTGGGCCTCAAGATCACTCGCCTCTAGCACTGGGAGGCGCGCAACAATTCGATTTCTATCAGCCAATAGTTGATCCCGCTCGGACTTGATTCCCTTTTTGTCAAGGATAAATTTCTGAAGACCCTCGGAAGCGAGGAAGTTGGCCTGCGAAGCAAATACCAAAGTTGGAAACCCTACCATAACAAGTCAAGAAGAAACAAGTAGTAAAAGAATAAGTACAATGTCGCTGATGCATTATGCATGGCGTTGTTTATCATACACTCCCCCAAAAGAGAGAGCATTTTATTCTTATCTTTCTCTAAAACCAGCGGCTTCAGATAATTGATGAGTTCCTCCGGCCTGGATAGCAGATGGCACTCTGTTGACACCGAGAGTGAGACATTCCTCCTCCCCTGGGGATTTACATAAGGGGGCGAGTAGTTGTGCCCCAAATTCCCATCGTCCGGGGACTAGGGAGGAGGGACATCCTCTTTTTGGGCGTCTGCAGCCGGTGGGGAGATGTAGCAGTTGTTAGTGATGAAGGTGTAGCCGGCGTGGAATGAGATGAAGTTGATGGTGTTGTAAGTTGAAAAGCAGCTACGGTAGGGGCAGTGTTGTTTATTGGTTGCTCACTAACCAAAGACAGAAGAGACCCGGTGTTCGGCCTCACAGGACCGAAAGCGGCAACAGGGAACGAAAAGCGAGAATCAACATTCTTCACTAAGTCAAATTCTCCCTAGAGCTCTCGGGCATCATCCTCGTTTGGGGTTCTAAGCTCTTCTAACTGAGCATTCTGTTGAGCCGATGAAGGTCGTTGTCTCCTTTGCAGGGAAGCCCCTTCATCACTGGCTTCCCCGTCATCGTCCATAACCACAGTGGCTACAGCTGGCTCGGGCATGACTTTCTTTGCTTTCCTGTTTTTACCCTCGGCCGAAGAAAGGCGCCACCTTTTTGGTTGCTTGTACAAGCAACCTGGCAGCCTCTGCGAGATCAACCATAACATCCTCCTCAGGGATGGAAACAGAACCCTGCGGGAGACCTGAATCAAATAAAAAGGCAAGGTTAGCAAATTTACTCATGAACAAAGATAGAATAAGGAAAGAGTTTATTTACTGTGATTCTTGGCCCTCTACCCGTATTTGGAGGCCAATTGGCATAGTTATGTCTAGAATCTTCTGAACCCGCTGATCCAGGACTTCAACCCTTGGAGGTGTCCACCAAGTTGCTGAAATAATGAATGAAGAAGGACATGAAACTACCTATATTTTTGGAGAAAAAAATAAATTATGAACTTACGTAAATGAGTCCAGATTTGGGGAAAGACAAAGTTGTACCGAGGATGATATCCCTGGTGGCAATGATGACAAACTGCTCCATCCACCCACGATCATTGTCGTCATCCATGCTGGTAAGCAAATCATGGTGGCCACGCTTACTAAAATTTATTATCCCCCACGAAAGATCTTGGGGGCGTAAAGGTTTATCATTTGACCCAAGATGAGGGGCTCCTTCATTTCCTGGCATAGCTTCCGCAGACATGCCATCATTGGCCACACCAAAGGGCCCACTTGTGCCAAACAAACCAGGTATCGGTGGCACAGCTCCAAAATCATAGGTTCAAGTCCCCCGCTCAAAGAGAACAGACCAAAAGTGAAGGGATACATGTAAACATACGTAAAACCCTTCTTAGTGAAGGTCACTCGCTCCACTAGATCGGGAGAAATGATGTTCAAGACATAGAAGTCATAATCCTCCTTCACAACAGGAATACCTGAAGGGCGAATAGAGGAATGGTATTTTCCAACAACCCAAGTGAGAGGGTTTGAAGTAGGGAACTTCTCTTCGAACTCCTTGGTTTTGTTGAGATGTTTGGGGATGATGGTGCTCACCGTATGAGGATCGACATCAATATCGACCTCTTTGTCTTTGCTCCTCTTTGGGCCCCCACCGAAGAGAACACCGGAGTTCATAGAAGAATCAGTGTAAGAAGCCATAATTAGCAGAAGATGATAGGAGTTTTTTGAATAAGATCAAAGAGAGATGAAAGCTGAAAGGAGTTAAATGCAAAGAAGTTTAAAAAGTTTACGAAACTAGTAGAAGTGGAAGGAGAAGAATGAGGCGTATAAGTAAAGGAATAGGTGGCTAAAATTATGGCTACGATTACCTCGAGAACCGGTGAAAATATTGCTAAATCATGGGGTAACATGTGTCCAGGTTTTTAAACGCGAAAAGACGTACGTCTTATCAAGCGTTAGAAACTTTTCAGAAAGGTTTAGAAAATATCTTCACCAACTTTCCGATGACATAAAGATGTGCCACCAGAAAGTAGGGGGACTATCTATATAAGGTCAAATAGGTTCATATTAAAAGCACGAATGACATAGTGAAGCTTGGAACCGGGGGCCGACAGGAGAGTGAACCTTCTTTGTGTTCGCAGCCTGGAGGTCGCGTTTGCGATGCATCACTGCCCGGCCTTCCGCGTTCGCGATCACCAAGTAATGTTCGTGTAGGACAAAGTCCTCCTACCTTATTTCCTCTATTTACCCATCGCGATCGCGGTTGGGCCTTCACGTTCGCGAAGCACTGCTAGGCCAACCTACACGATCGAGGGCCCTTCTTCGCATTCGCGTAGGGCAATCCACTGCCCCTCCAATTTTCCTTCTTCGCGATCGTGGGACCATCTTTGTGATCGCGAAGCACACCAGCACACCAACAGTTCCCAGCCAAGTTCAAACATGTTACGGGTGGTCCGGAATACACCCGAGCCCTCCGGGACCCTATACAAATGCACCGCTAAGTCCGTAAACACATTGTGGACCTACCCGAAGCAGCGAAACACATAAAACAACATCAGAACAAAGAATCACACCTCAAAACCTCATTAAAAGCTTCAAACTTATTTCAACCAACTCCGAACGCATCGAAACATACTTAGACAACTCAGAATGATGCCAAATTTTACGCACAAGTCCTAAATCACCATACGGGGCTATTCTCAAGCTCAGAATCCCAAACGAACCTCCATAACACCAAAGTCCACTCCAAACCAAATTTGAAGAACTAGAAAACCTTCAATGAACCAATTTTCAACATTAAGCGCCGAAACGCTCCCAGGTCACCTGAAACTCGATTTGAAGACATGCCCAAGTCTAAAATCATCATATGAACCTATTAAAATCATAAAATCCCGGTTCCGAGATTGTTTACTAAAAATATTGACCCAAGTAAAACTTGGCCACCTTAGGCCACTATAAAGAAACTAAGTATTCCGATTTCAACCTGAACCCTTCCAAACCTAAACCAACCATCCCGACAAGTCATAAAATAGTAAAAATACAAAAGGTGAGTCATAATTAGGGGATTAGGGATCTAGAAAGTAAACTACCGATCGGGTCATTACAACGTACAATGTGGAGACTGTCATAAACCGTATTAAAGAGATATAGACAATTCGAAGAGTTCAAATGCTTTAAAAGAATTAACACAAATGTTATTGAATTCAGTATTCTGTTCTGACAATTGTCATGATGTGTGTTTTATCTTGTATTGCATGAGTTGAGAAAGTTTGAATATTGACAAAATTATGTGATAACTGAAAAAATATAATTTTACCCAAGTGGGGAAGCCTACTATTATTGATTGTGTTTATCAGACATGTGGGATCACAGCTAGGACAGAGGTATAGTGGCGAATTTGTCATCGTTTGTAATGTTGACATTTAAGTGAACTTGGGTATAGATTGACTGATTTCGTCATATTTAGTACTCCTAATATTTTATACTTGGTGACGATCCTAGTGAGAAGACTATATTTGTGGGTAGAGTATATGGAGAATGTGTAATATTTGCTCAGGGATGGGACACCATAGTCGCTTTACTAGTATTGTAGATGTCTAATTTTAATGTTATTATGTGCAAGGACTTATCAGTATTGTGCTATGTGATACACAGTTGTCAAGTAAAGGATATTAGATTTTTTGTTTCTTATGGTCTTAGAATAATATGGAAGGTTATTCACGATTACCATGGGCGAGAAAATTCCTTATACAAAGGTTTTACATGAGATGGATAGAAAGTGTTCAATATATATATAACTATGATTTAAGACACTAGAGTAGAGATTCTGACTCTTGGAATAGTTGTAGTTATTAATAAGTTTTCAAATGAATCACAAGAGGCGTATGTAATGTAACTATGAAAAGATAAGATGCGTGTAACAGCGAAATATTTATACCTCTCTTTGCTAGGGTGTAGTTCGCTTAACACTCGAGCACATATGTTCTTTGTAGTGGGGGAGAATGTAATAACCAATAATTTTTTTAGATACTTAATAATTGTGTGATTGGAGAATTACTTTTATTTATAACTATTGAATACTAAGTTAGTATAAGGGAATGTATAATATTATATAAAATAGTGTATTAAATAAGTGGCTAGTGGGTTAGTTGGGCCAAATACTAAGTTAGTAGAAGGGAATATATTATATTATATAAAATAGTGTATTAAATAAGTGGCTAGTGGGCTAGTTATATATTACAAATTGAGGATTTAGAAATATGCAACTTTAGTCATTAGTTTATTTGATAAAAGATTAACATGTGGGCCAATCCCAAACTTTTAATGCCCTCACTTGACATGGTCCTAGAAAGAGTGGCTTATATCTGATAAAAAGAAAATATTAAATGAAAGGAGATTTTTCGAGAAACTCGCGGGAGGCGTAAGGAAGCTAGCAACGCGAGACTTATAGCTTTAGGTATTGAAACTATTTGGATTCATTAGCATAAACTTTGAATATATGTGGCTATGATGTTTTGTCAAAGAAAGTTAATTATGGCACTGTATGAGTTAGTGATAAAACAATGATTAGTAGACAATGAATAACTGAATTGTATAATTGTTCACTAGTTGTAACGACCCGGCCGATCGTTTTAAGTATTGTAGCCCATTTTTCTCATTTATTGCTTAATCTATATTCATTTGTTGTTATGTGACTTGCCGAGGTGGTTGGTTTGTTTTCATGGATATTTCAGAATGAATTGGGACACTTAGTCCCAAGGTTGGAAGCCTAAGTTTAAAGAGTTGATCAGATGTTGACTTATGTATAAATGGCTCCGAAATAGAGTTTTGATAGTTCCGATAGCTCCGTATGGTGATTTCAGACTAAGGAATGTATTCGAATATTGATTCGGAGGTCTGTAGGTGATTTCGACTTGAATTGGCGAAAGTTGGAAAAATTGAAGTTTGGAGAGTTGAGGAGTTTGACCAAGAGTTGACTTTATGATTACCAGGCTCGGATTTTGGTTTCGAAATTTGAAATAGGTCTGTTGTATCATTTATGACTTGTATGCAAAATTTGAGGTCAATCGAAGTTGGTTTGATAGGTTTCAACATCGATTGTAGAAGTTGGAAATCCATTAGTTTTATTAGGCTTGAATTGGGGTGCAATTCGTGTTTTTTGATGTTTTCTGATGTGATTGAGACCTCGACTAAGTTCATATTATATTTTGGGATGTGTTGGTATGTTTGGACGGGGTCTCGGGAGTACCGGGAATGATTCGGGTTGAAATCGGAATGAGTTTGTGAACTTGAGGAATTTATTGTCAATCCGACATGATTTGATAGGTTTCGGCGTTGTTTGTAGAAGTTGGAATTTCCTTAATTTCAATAGGCTTGAATTGGGGTACGATTCATATTTCTAATGTCGTTTGATGTAATTTGAGGGCTCGACTAAGTTCGTATAGTATTTTAGGACTTGTTGGTATGTTTGATTGAGGTCCAGGGGGCCTCGGGTGGAGTTCAGATTGTTAACTGATCGAATTTGGCTTAAGTGTTATGCTGAGGTGCTGCAGAATTGGTGTCGTCGCACCTACGGTGGGATTTGCCGCAGGTGCGGAGCTGCAGAAGCGGCTAAGCTTACCCAGCTGCGAAGAAGAGGAAAGTCACTAGGGGTCGCAGGTGCGGAAAAGTTTCCGCAGATGCGGATGCGCATCTGCGCAAGGTCGACCGCAGAAGCGAATTTGGACGGGCAGCATGGGAGTCGCAGAAGCGGGGAATGGTTCGCAGATGCGGTCACACAGGTGCGCTTGGTCGGCTGTTAAGTGTGTTTCGCAGAAGCGAGTTTTGCTCCGCAAAAGCGGGAGCGCAAGTGCGAGCCCAGGCTCCGCAGGTGTAGAAATGCCTGGGCAATGCATTAAAACGAGGGTTCCGATATTTTCTTTATTTTTGAACATTTCCAAGATCGGGATTAGGCGATTTTGAGAGGAACTTCGAAGGGATTCTTGAAGTAAGTCACTTGTGGTTTAATTTGTTCAATAATTATGTTTCCCCATTGATTTTCACATCTAGATTGTGTGGTTTTGAGGTGTAAATTGGGAATTTGAGGCTAGGGATTGAAAAGTTTAATTTTTAGGATTTGAGTGACGATTTAGTGTCGTATATTGGTAAATGTGGTATGGTTGTACTCGTAGTTGAATGACCTTTCGGATTTTATGACTTTTATCAGATTTCGAGACGTCTTTTAAGCTACCTTTTGACTTTTGATTAATAACTTAGTATTTTCTTATAGAATTGATTCCTTTAGCTCGTGTTGATTGTATCGAACTGTTTGTGACTAGATTCGAGGCATCTGGAGGCCGATTCATGGGGCAAGAGCGAGTTGGAGTAGGGATTTGCACGGTTGAGGTAAGTAACAATTCTAAATTTTGTTCTGAGGGTATGAAACCCGATTGGTTTTGGAGGTGACACACATGGTAGGTGACAGGCGTGTGGGCGTGCACTGTAGGAATTATGACTTAGTCAATTCCATGGAACTGAATAGTTGGAAAATCTTGTGTTATCCGTATATTCTCCATGTATTATAGAAAATGAACTGCAAATCATGTTAGAAATCATGTTTAGACTATGTGTTGGCATTGTAGAGATCCACAGAGGTCATGTACATGTTGAGTTATCTTGTAAATTGTTGTTGTGTACTCAGTCACAGTTTTACTTGCATATTACACCTCAGTCTCTATTATTCATTATTGATACATCATATCATTGTTGTTTGGGATGATTATCATATTTACTGAGAGCCTAAGACACTGGAGATGTTGATGACTGAGTGAGGCCGAGGGCCCGATTTTTGTGAGGATATTATGGGATCGGGCTGCACGCCACATCATGTTTTATTAATTTATTCCATGATTGGCTTGTTATAGTGTTTGGGCTGAAGGAGCCCCTCCGGAGTCTCCACACCCACAATGAGCGCAGTGGATTTATATTGAGGGATAGATCTTCCTTGGGCATGGATCTTGCCCGAATCATTTATATTGAAGGATGGATCTTTCTTGGGCATAGATCTTTCCCGAATCATATATTTTTAGGGATGGATTTTCCTTGGGCTGGATTGGCCTTATACAGTACTGAGTGACTGACTGTCATTCGATACATATATATTTGGGATGGATCTTCCCTGGGCTGGATTGTCCATATACAGTACTGAGTTATTGAGTATTCCGAAAGTGTGAGTGCACGAAACTTCTAGTGTGGTGCATTACATACATCATGTACATTGCATATAGATATAGAGAGGTCGTATTCCTTATATCATTCAGAATTGATCTATCTTACTTGCACAGAGTTTAACTGTTGAACTTGAAAGCATGCCTATTTTTCTATGTTGAAATTCTCTACAATTGAATTATATCCGTTAAGCTCGTCACTACTTTCAGTCCATTATTTAGTCTTGTTACTTACTGAGTTGGTTGTACTCGCGCTACACCCTGCACTTCGTGTGCAGATCCATGTGGTTCTGGTCACGGTGGGTGTTGATTTCCTTGCGCAGCTTGATCGTTGGAGCTTCCAAGGTAGCTTCCCGACGTTCGCAGACCTTGTCTCTCCTTCCCTATCTTTCCGCTTTATGTATTTTGTTTTAGTCTTTCATAGACATTACTTCTAGACTGGTGTTATGTAGACTCTCACGTACTCAGTGACACCTCGATGCTGGGAATTTCCGTATTGGTGTTTTGACTTTCTATCCAGTTTTAAGGGTTTTGATGATTTACACCTGTGGTATTCTTATTTTTCATTTAAAAGTGTTAGTATGTGTGAGGTGTCGACTTGCCTAGTACTATGATAGGCACCATCACGATAGGTCGAGTTTTGGGTCATGATACTGTTTGTCTGGTGCGATCGTACCTGCAAAGAATTGATCACAGGTGTGCGACCGCAGAAGCGAGCATGGTATCGCAGGTGCGGATTTTGTTGGGGCTGAGGGGATGCATAGGTTCGAGGTTTTGTCCGTATCTGCGGGATCGCATATGCGAGAAGTGGAGTGCATGTGTGAATGTGGCTAGGGGCAGGAGTTTCCACAGAAACAGAGCGGAGGTCGCAAATACGACTCCGCAGAAGCGGAGCCTGGTCCGCAGAAGCGAAGGTAGGGGGCCTTTACGGAAATCGCAAAAGCGGAATTTTTGGTCATGCCTGTGGGACCGCATATGCGGTTAAGTGAACCGCAGGTTCGAAAGCACTGGCAGTGTATTAAATTCAAAAGGGTTCCGAGATTTCTTCATTTGTGGACTTTTCAAGCTCGGCTAGAGGCGATTTTTGAGAGGGGTTCACTAGATTTCAAGAGGTAAGCCACTTTTAAGCATTTATATTCATTAATATTGAATGGCCATTGAATTTTTCACTTAGATTATGTATTTTTAAGGTGGAATTTGGGGAATTTTGGACTAAGGATTAGAGAGTAAGATTTGGGGATTTGAGTGACGATTTGAGGTTAGAATTGGGTGATTTTGGTACGGTTGGACTAGTTGTTGATTGGGTGTTCAAATTTTGTAGACGTGGGCCCGGAGTTGACTTTTTGACTTTTGTTAAAGAACCTAGCTTTATCATATGGAATTGATTCCTATAGCTTGTATTGATTGTATTAAGTTGCTTGTGGGATAGATTCGAGTTGTTCGGAGGCCGATTCGCAAGGCAGGGGCTTGTTGGAGTAGGTATTTGTGTGGTTTGAGGCAAGTAATACTTATAAACTTGATACTGAGGGTATGAATCCCTGAACTACGTGTTATGTGATTGGTGTTGAGGTGACACACATGCTAGGTGACGGGCGTGTGGGCGTGCACCG